>VYZQ01040258.1:0-15893 GCA_013400655.1 Mystacornis crossleyi
AGATCATCTAGTTCCAACCATCATCTGTTGTATGAATATTGTATATTCATTAAGTGTTAGGAATTTTTAGAAGACAGACAGACAGTTGCTACTGGGTAAGTTCCTTTACTGAGTTATTCACAGCAACCAAACATTTTTAATGGATGGCTCCATTTTAATGGATGCAATTGACTGTAAATCCTACGTATGCTACCATACTGTGGAGTCAGAAATTCACAGAGACCAGAGTGATGCCTTTTGATGGGGAAAAGTCTTGATGGACTTGAGTTTTGTAACGATGAGATGAACTGCCTGTTGTCTTGGCTATTCCCTATCAGTCAAGACTTACGCCTTGGTTTTCTTGCCCAGCAGGCTTAGGCTGCTGCACAGCCTTTACAATAAAGGTGTATTTTTATCTTAAAAGAAAGTTGTAATATGACTGTGTAGTTCATGGTTTGGGGCTTTTTTCTTCTTTTTTTTTTTATTGTAACTTTAAACATAACTGTAAAGTGTCTTAGTGTATCTGGCTTGTGTGGAAAGGCTGGTGAACTTTTATATCTGTATCTGAGAGGAAATTGCCAAGAGTGTAAAAACCCAACAAACAAACAAAAGAAAAAGCCCCCACAACAAAACCCGGCGATTAACAAGAGCAGCAGCGATTGCCCTGGTGTGCCATAGTTTAGAGCATAGTTGTAAAGTAGTAAATACAGATCAAAAGCTTTGTTTCCTTATTTTAACATGTGTATAAGGACCCTTTCCTTATCCGGGGAAGATGCAGATGCCCTCAGCAATTTGGGTTACCAAGGTCCCATCATGGATTGGGATTGAGACCTCAGTAGAGGCTGTGCTGGATCGTCGGTGGGAGCAATTTCGTATCTCTAGTACCAATCTGGTACCTTCCATGCAATGTGTGTGTAGAACTTGTTTAGAAACTATCCCATGTTTATGCAAACCGGGTTTCGATGGTATTTTTTATATTGTTTTTATTAAAAAAAGGGGGGGTGGGGAGAGATTCACAATGTAGGTCCAATTCTTGTGAAACCTCATTTTAAAAGAAGACTTGTATTTGTCTAAAAAAGGCATGTGGGACTGCCTGACAAAGTGCACAGACTCCTGTAACTTTCTGAATGGTCTAAATGGGTGATTTAAAATGCAAAGGGAGGCGGTTTACCTGCAACATTTTTGGCCATGAGCAATTTTTCTTTTTTTCCTTTCTGAGTTACAGCCCCCTGAAAATGGGGGGGTTTAGAAAGAAAGTGCTGACACAGCCTTGGCTACAGAGCAGTGCCCTGCGTGCTGCTGCAATAATTGTCCAGGCAGTGTTTTCTGCGTCCCTGCCATTGTGCTTTACATTCCTTCAATCCATTCCATTTTTAACTTTCCGAAAGTTTGGTATTATTGCGAGCCCCCGGCGTGTGTGCAGCCGCCGGAGGAGCGAGGTTGGCAGAGTAGCATGGACTTGTTAATCTCAGCCTGATCTTGTCAGCAACAGCAGAGCAGAGGGAGAGGGAGAGAACTCCGGCTGGGGCAGCGCTCCAAAGGTTCGTCTCTTATTTTTTATACCTAAATTGCGTCTCCGTAGCAAAGTATTCGGTGTGCGGAGCGCGGAGGGCTCCGCGGCGGGGCCGTGTGCGCGTTCGGCCGCGGTGTTTGTGTGCCGGGGGAGGCTTCGGCTCGCTGTGCGCGGAGACAGCGAGTGTGTGTGTTACGGCCGGGGAAACGCCGAAGAAGAAGAAACCCTGTTGGTTCTCCATGCAAATGACCGCTTTGGTTGTAACAAAAGCCTTGATGTTGGGCTTGGAAAAACGATCTGACAGTGTAACAACCCCAGGCCACTTTCGCCATGTTTTTGTTTATTCATGTTTCATTCCGTTTTCCGTAGCTATCTCGCAGATGTTTCCAATTTCACTGTTTGTTGGGGTTTTTTTTCCCCTCTCTTTTTTTACACCGCCGAGCCTTTTTGGAGTTAGCAAGAAAACGTGTGAAAGAATGTTAACAAAACAGAGAGGTGTTGCAGATGTTTATACTTTAGTTCTTGCGTTGCGCCTGGCGATTCTGGCAGACGGATTCAGTGCACATGAAGGAACGTAAGAAGCATCTGTTTTACCTACCGAGCTTGTGGTTTCGAAATGTGCCCATTGTAACTTGAATATTTACATAAACAGATGAAGTGAGCACGTTCCCGGTGCAGTGTGGCAGGTCGAGATCTCATTTGTTTGCTACTGTTTTTGAAGGGGGGGGGGCGGCGGGGGAGAAAATCCAAAAGAGCAAGGAAAGGAATATCTGTGACACAACATGTATGCTCCTAGATAAACTCCTGCCATCTCGGAGTGCCTTTGAATATTTGAACAGCTTCCGTTAAGTCATATTAAATTGGTTACCATGAGAAACAAAAAAGTCTAATAAAATAGTTGAGCACACTAATGAAAATCTGAACGTAAGATTGTTTCAGAATCATTCAAAGAATTGGATTAGGCAGAAAACCTTGTCAATAACAGTCATAGTAACACATTTAAACATTTTTGCTTCTGAGATCCTGGAAAACAGCACACACAGTACAGAAATAGAAGAGGTGGATGGTATATTGTCTTACAGTCGCATAAACTGAAATGTAATAGTCTACTAATGATATTAAAATCAGTCTGGTTGTAGAATTTTATGCTTGATGGATATATTGAGGCATACACAAAATCTGAAATCTTAAAGGACAATGATTCGATGTCCGGAGCCAGTGGTTAAATCAGATGTGGTAACTATGGTGAGAGGTAAAGTTACTTAGCTTCCCACAAACCATGCATATGTGGATTTCTTTTTGTATAAGGGAGATTAAAGAGAAAAGGATTAGAAAATCTAAAGAGAAATTTTGAGTAGGAGACCTGTAGCCTTGCTCTGGGAATTAACACTGAGGAGGCTTTTAGAAGAGAGGCAGGGTAGAAGTAAACACTCTCTTGTAATATATATTGATGATAATTCTAGAAAGGAGTCTTTCTGGTTGGGAATATCAACAGCAGCTCATGCATACAGGAACAAAATCAATCCTCTCCATACTAAAATAATCCTCCTACTCCAGCAAAACAAAAGCAAAACCCAGCATATATTTTCACATTACAAGTGACAGCACAAAATCAGGTAAAGTCTGGTATTCTGAATGAATGAATTTTAGGTTCTTGCAGAATGAAGCAATATTGATTTATCTGGATTGCTTCTCATTCCTATTTTTAAGCATGTGTATGATATGTATTTATGATTTTTTTTAACTTCAAAAATGGTGGTCATAGGAAGTAGGAAATAAAATCAGAGCTTAGTGTTCTAGCTGGTAAATATTGGGGGAGTTTGGACTGCAGCCAGAGAGACTTGGACCATATTTCTTATTTTGCTTGAGTTGAGAGGGTTCAGTGTTATCCTGAGCTTTTCAGGGAAGAACTTCATATTGTGCTGATCAGCTCCAAGGGGTATGGGAAGGACTGTCATGCTTGCACATAAAACTCTGGTGTTCTGAGAGAGCCACCAGGGATGCTAATTAGTGATTATGTATTTGAAAGCTTAGGAAACAGAGAGGGGAGAGGTCAGGTTCAATTTCCAGCATAGAGGAACCATTTCCCTTTAATAGTGAAAAGTGCATTCACTATGAGAATGCAGAGACATCTGGGGGATGTGAGGTGTGTTCAGCTTTCTAGTAATAGATGCTGAAGTGTACTGGGGCTTTGGCAATGCATTAGACACATCTTTAATTGTGTCTAATCTTTAATAAAATATTGTATTGTATCTTTAATAAAATATTGTAAAGTTTTGGATTTGCCCTCCTCCCTGTCCCCATTGTGGTTGTAAAACACTTGTTTCCTGAGAAGTTCGCAGGGGAACTGGTGGTTGAGCATAGCCTAGACACATGGTGTTACAAGTTTTAAGGTGTTTCTGGATTTGCTAGGAAACACTTTGAGCTTTTTGTGGGTCATAATCCCGCACTTTCCCTCATCAGTTGCTCTGAGAGGGTGTGATACCTATTCAGGAGACTGGGTTCACTATCTCTGTGCAACACTGTGGGTTAAACCCATGAATGGAATGAATGCTTCTGGATTTCAGGCCAAAAGATAAATAATAGACCCAACAGCAATGAAATTCACATTTGTTACAAATTGTTTTCACAATAGGAATGATCAACACATTTTACTGCTTTTTCTTTTTAAATTTTCATTTCTTCAAAGGTATTAAAAGTTCACTAATACTGTATTCTGTGCTAATGAGGAGGAAGAGGAAGAAAAAGAATCGAATTGCTACTGTCAGTGGACAATATTTTGCTTTTTTCTTCATGTTGGAGTTGACATTAGTGGAATGCTACATTGTTATTGCATTAATAATGGATTATTATTTCAGAGGAAAATTTTTATTTGTATAGAGATTGCTATTTTAGATTGAAGCAGAAAACTTCCATATCTAGAGCAAAACTCAGATATAGCTATTGATGCGTAACAATTCATTTCCTTGTTCAGTGTGTTTTGAAATTGTTTTATCATCCTACTTTATTAGGATGTATTATATTTAAGAGCAATCTACCTGATATTTCAGGCACAGGATGCTGTATAACCTAATGGATAGGAATAGTGGAATTGGAACAAATAGTGTTTTTCTTCCTTTGCTATTGGATTAGGGCAAGTCAATTCACCTTTCTGTTTCTGCTTTCCATCTACAAAACATGTGTAATGGTAATTCCTTCAATACCTACTGATGAAATTTTGAGACAAGCAATATTTTCTCCTATAGCTGCACACATGGTGGATACTGACATATTTGCATCAGAAGTCCTAAAACATAAAAAAGAATTAAAATATTAGTGATTCGATAGTAAAATGTTTCCAGAAAAAAATTCAGTTAGTGCCGGTGAGGGTTTTCCAGACAATTGTGGCTATGGGAGTGTTTTAGGGTAGCAGAATATCAGTTGGCTGGTTAGTGCCTTGATAGTGAGTATTGACAGATTATACATGTCTGGTTTAAATCTTCAACAAAAGATGGGCCTTTATTGAGTTGTTCAGGTGTTCTGTTGGGATCCAGCCAGAAGTGTAGTTTCAGCAGCATCTTAGGATGCTGGAAAAAAACTCCAAACAACCCTCCATTTCCCCAGTGAGTCTATTTACATTAGTACTGGAGGACCTCTGGCCTTCGCAATTAAATTCGTAGATTGCAAGACTGAGCAGTCCCGTGCAAATGGCTGTGTTTGTGCTCACCCTCCAACAGCTGAGCAATTCCCTGAAGTCGCTGGGTCTGCTGAAGTGAATAAGGGTTTTCAGCACTCAACTTTGCAGTTTTTATCTTGTTCCTTTTGAGAACGGTCATGGAAATTCTCGAGTGGGATGTGTAGTCTGAAGTGCTCTCAGGTATTTGAGAGATGATTCTTGCTCCATTTGCACACTGTGTGAAGTTGTGTGAATTGGTTTCGGGTGCAGTATAGAGTTTAATGCTGAAAATTGTGACAGTATAGGAAGAATTCAAATAGACTATCAGCCTATACAGGTTATTCACCACACATCACAATATGGCTTATCATTCGTGACTTGCTGAGGTCTGATCAGTTTAATCAATTGCCAGAGAAAAGCATTCATATATAAATTTTGATGACAAAATTTAGAAAATCATAATTTGAAGTGCTAAATGCACCTTAAGTTTTCACAGTTTCCTTCATATGTGACCCTGCTTCAGTTGTCTACTTGTATCTTTATCTTCGTAGACAGCAGAGTCAGTATTTTGTTACTGAAAATCATCACTTGCTGTGGTTTGGTTTTAAGGTTTTTTTTTAATATAATTGAAACAGCCCCTAACACTTTTAAAAATATACTTTTATTTTGCTATTCCAAGGACAAGGTTTTATTCTAAAAATGATTCTAATATTAAAAACCAATTTTTCCAGCAGTTTTCCATTTGAAGGGAATATTTTTCTTCATCTGGAGAACAAGCCAATACGGCTTAGTTTGTAAAATTTGTTTAAACAATGGTATTTTCTGTCTACACAGTGCCTGGAATATGTCTTAGCACATAAATAATAGAATAAATAAAAGCTTTTGTATCCAAACAGCTTCTGTTTATATTTCTCAGTAAGAAATGTGTGTGTGTGGAAAAGGATTCTTGTAGCTTTGAGAAACTGAGTGTATATTTTGTCTAGTAAATTATGTCATTTGTTACCTTGGTAAATCTTAGAGCGTCAACTACATGACAGTTTTCCTTTAGAACAGTAAATATTAGGTGATGTTTCTGTGGAAATCATTCCAACTTATGCCGTGTTCTTGAGGTATTTCTCTACCTTTCTCAAATATCTGTGCTTGAGTTTTGTAGAGGAAAGTTAACCAGAGACAATGTTGTCATCTGGTAATGCCTGTGCAAACTGGAATATCTTCCTGGTGTTTTGCAAGGAATTAATGATGGTTTGAAAGCTTTTGCATGCCGTTTTTTGTAGGTCTTTCATACATTCCCTGCTTTGCTTACTGATACGCCTCCAGAAAGAGTATGGCATGACATTTTCTCATATCTTCTTTTAAACTGTAAAATGTATGTGTATCTTTTCTGGTGGCTTGTTTATGCTGCACTGTGACAGACAAGTAGAGATAAAAAATACTATACTTAAAAATACTTAGAATAATATAGTCTTTAAATAACAACTTCTAACATCCTCTCTTCTTTTATCCTTCATCTCTGCAGTGAGGGAGTGATATCAGGGAGTGATAGTCATTCTGGCTTTTCCATAGAAGTTATGTGAATTTGATATAGTGCAGTTACTATATCATTCCTCAGGCCCTCTAGTACAAATATATACCAAAAATAGTCCATGATACTGTTCAGCATGAGTTGAGAGGTGACCAGTGGAGTTCAGACTGTGAGAAACAGGCAAAGAGATGTGCTACATTTACATTGTTGTAAACAGGTTGATGTGTTTCCTCAAATGCTGGCACAGAAATAAAAGAAAAGATCCTGTTTACTTAAGGTCAAAGTATCTGGGAAGGACTCTCTAGAGAAACAATTGCCATTTCCCATTTTACTGTATGACTGTGGGACGGGAAATGGATTTTGCAGTTTTTTACCTCCTGTGAAGTCAGCTTGAAGAAGGTAAAGATTGTGGTAGAGTCACTGGACCATAAAAGTTAAGCAGATAAAATCATTTAATCTGTTGAGGATGGAGCGTATTACTTTCAGCTCTATGTTGTTAGACTGGCAAAGATGTCAAAAACAAGGTGTGTTCATTTCTGTTGGAGCAATTAAAAATTTAAGTTTTCTGATCCTGATAAGACTATGTCAAAATAAACAGACATGCATCCTGGCTGTGTATCAAGGTTTCTGTACCTTATTGATACTTAATTTGAATATGAATTAATTAAATCACAGTGCTTTTAATTTGAGCATCTCTGCCCATATAATTAAGGGAGAACTTAACCTGTGGAAGGGCTAAAAGCTTGTACAGAAAGGATTGCCTGCTGCTGCTGTGACTGGGGGAAGCAATATAAACTTAGGATGACAAGTTAGCAGTGGAGTGCACAAGTTGAAGGAACAGATAGTTTCAAGTTTCTAATTAGCATTGCACAACAAAATTAGTAGATGCATGGATAAGTATGGCAGATATTTCCAGCAGTCGTTAATGTCATTCTAAGTTTTGGATGCTTGCGTTTGATTTTGTTCTGTATTTGACTACATCTTTACCTCTGTCCTGCATTGTTTGTTTCAGTGTTTGTGGTTGATTGATAAGTGTTTTGTCTTGCAGTAATGTGTCCTAAATGCATATACATAATTTTCTTTCTCTGATTTAGAGCCCATTGGCCGTTTCTTTGCCTGCTAGTCACAGGTTTCTCAGAAATGCCAGTAAGATTTTCTGTTTCTCTGGATGTGTTTCTAGATGGAGCAATGTCAGAATTGGGTAAGGAAAGGCACAGCAGTCTGGTCTTGAGCTGGTTTGTAGATTGTGGTTGTTCAGATCCCTCTTGGGAGAAAGGGACAGTCTATCAGCAAGCCTGAAGATGTAAGTGGGTGTTTTCTGGGTGTAGAGGTCTACAGGATAAAACGCTGAGCTGAACCTTCTCCTAACATATGGGCGGGATGTTCTAATGAGAATTATGAGTACAGTCTGGGAAGTTCCTCAGTGTGTTTATGATTGCTTCTGCCTCAATAAACAACTCTTTGCCAGCTCTTTTCTATCCCGGTGCTTTGATTTTGTGGGCAATTTCCGTCTGCATAATATTGATGAGTCAGAGTATTATCAGCTGGAGTACCTCAAATTATATGAAAGGACATAGAGTACAAAATATTTTCCAGTGTTTTGAGAAGAGACGATGACATTCTGACAATTGGAAGGTAAGGCTGAAATGTGCAGGGCACCATGCTATGCATTTCTGCTGTATGTTTTTGGAGTCATGTCCTCAGCTGGACTAGAGTCATTTTCGGGAAGCCACTTCTCAGGTTGACAGCCATTTCCATAATGCTGTTTACAGGGAATTCTGACAATGTCATAATTGGACATTAACGTTTGGTAAGAAGTGATCTGCACCTGGAACAGTAATTTGTTTAATACCTGGTGTCAATTCTTCAACTCTTCCTTTGAGTGCCTGTCCTTCATGATATGTTTAATAGCTTTGTGTTTAAAAAAGTGAGGGCTTTTGTGTAAGGTCTTAACTGTTACTTTCAGACTGCAATAACTCTATATCCTGAAAGGTGTTGTCTTAATTTCATCATTTAACTTGTGTAATAGGTTGAACCTGAATTGATTGATGAGCGTTTGGGCCAATCGTGCTTTTGCAATTTTGCATATAAAACCCCATGCAAGCGTGGGAGATTTCTCTTTGTTTCTGGGCTCAAAGGCCGAAGGGTCTGGGCCAGGCCCCCTTCGACCTTTCGGCGCGGCAGCGGCGCGGGGCCGGCTCTCGCCTTCGGAGGGTGTGGATGCAGATATGCAGTAGCAAGAACTTTTTCTGCTTCTCTCTCGTCCCGTGTGAAACTCTTCCCTCTCACAGAAGCTATCAGTAGTGTTATTGTAAACTGAGAACACCTGCAATTGTTTTCCATATAGTAGAAAAATATTTTTATAACGGTGTCTTAGGGTTTCAGCCAATCACCCCAGGCGGGGTGGCTGATCTCTTGACCAATTAGGCTATGAAGTAAAGCGTCTATAAAAGAGCTGTAAAATAAATTAATAAATCCCTTTTTGCTGCACCATTCCTGCCTGCTGGACTTCTCTCTCTCTTGCTGCGGGACACAGCGACACAGCGACATTTGGTGAACCCCGACGTGTGGGTCGGCGACAATTGCTGGCCCGGCGTGTCACCGGGAGCTCGGCGACGTTCGCTGGGACCGGCCGTGTCCGCACGCTTAGAGCCAAGCCGCGCTTCTAGGAAGGTACGCTGCTACCCCCCCCNAACAAGGACTAAAACATGTAACCATTTACCATCAGCAGTTGCACTTCATAATCCTTGTGGGTCTCTTCCAGCTCTAGATATTGAATGATTCTATGATCTCTCTTATCACTAAGGTTCACAAGGATGGTTTTTTAGGGGTCCAGGCAGGAACTTCTCAGAGTATGCTCACTGTAGTTTCTGCCTTCTTTCCTAAATTTATAATTGGTATAAAATTGGTCATAGTTTGCAGTTACCAAGTTTATATAGTTCTGGAAGAAATTACTGTGTGTGTGTTGCAGTCCAGGAAACCAGCGTATACCTGAAGCAACCTGAAGTTGCTCTGAGGGCTTTTTATGAGCCCATGGTTATTTACTGTAACTGTAGAAAGTCTTTTATGTTAGTAGGCTGTTAGCCAATGCTAATTAAAAATGACAGTCACTATTGTTGCAAATAGTAACCATTGACTGCAGTAAAAACATCTGAAGAAGCCTATTAACTGCAAAATGGCTAAAAATATGCAGTGCAGATATTAATTTGTCCCATCATCCTGAGAAGTTTGCCTACAGTAAGGAACCTATCTAGTATTTTTCTCTTAAATTAGCTTTTTTTTTGCTATTATCAGTGTTTGCATGTGTTTTAGAGCCCTGAAATGAAAGGCATGATGTAAACACTAGGTATTAAAAGGATCAGATAATTTTAATATGATTTTTAAGAGGTATTTGTAGAGTTCTAGCTTTGACTTTCTGCACTTTGATAGTAAAAATGTTACATATTTAATCAGCTTGAAATTGCAGTAAAATTTTAAATTAGAAATAGTGCTATGCCCAGCCACTTGTTATAATAATCCTGTATATTGGCTTCACTGCCTTGAAAGTTTTACACAGTTTGCAGTGTGATTCAGTATTTTTTCAAATTGGTGTTCACATTGATGTCAAGACTGACAGTAAAAATGGGTCTCATAAAAAGTAGGATAAGGCAGTAGATTGTAAATCTGCATTCCATTTTTTTAGTTGTTCAGCATTGATATATACCTCTGGATAGGACAGTTAACTTTAGAATAAATTAAAACTAAATTAAGTTCAAATTTTAAGTGAAATAAAACACTGGCACATTAGCTATCTCTATGCAGTAACAAAGAAATTGTCTTTTGTTATGTGTGTGGTATTCTCTTAGGAAGAATATTGTTCTTTCATAAAACCATTATGAGAAATGGATCTGGTGTATATACAAAATGAGTCTATATGGGGTTTTAACAAAACAGTGATGTATCAAAGAAGGTGGTTTCCAGCAATATTTTCTTGTCAAATGCAGTGCACCTCTTAAGCTTTATGGGTGCAGCTTGTCAGTAGAATAAACAAACATCCTGTCGCTGTTTAGTTATGCTACCAAAATAAATAAGACATTCAACCAAAAGTATTTTTCCTTTTCCAAGACAAACATCCACGTTAATTGGCAGTCGCATGTCCCAAAGCACACTCTGTGATGGAGGTTTTCCTCTTCAACGCTGACTCTTGAGTAACTGGGAAGGTTATGCTAAACAAACATCAGGGGGAATTCCTGCTGTAGTTCTTGTGTGGGAAAAGAATTTGTCATGTTGCCAATTGCAAAACCCAGATCCAACAAGAATCTGAAATTTGAACTGACAAGCCAAAAGCTTCTATTGTTTGAGTTTTCAGAGATTCTGGTGCAATCCAAAAAAGGGTCTTCAAAGTTTTCTGTTTTCAGAAATGTGTGGTAGAACTCTGTGAAAGATTAGTCTACCCAGCCTGGTTATAGTGCCTTATTAAACCAAGTTGTAGACCAGTTTTCTATTGGACACTCTGTCAGTATGGGGAGGGGGGAGATGTATCCTGAGGAGTCTGTCAGGGCATGAAACAGGAAACAAAAGATGGATTCACACAAGCAGTAGTTAAGGAACTGTGAGAGTGAACAGAAGGTTCTCTGCAAGCCCGATCTGTGGTGCTGACGAGCAGTGGGGACACTTGAACAAACAGCGAAATTGCAGTGATGTGCTGAGCTGGTTGTAGTGAAAGACTTCTGTGGGCTCTGAGGGACTAAGAGACTGCAGGAAAGGTGATGGTAGACAGTGGTCTCAAAAATATCTACCTTTCTTTTTGTCATACTGATGAGATAGAAGGCTCAGACTCATCAGTGTCTCTGGATCCTGCTCAAAGTGTAAGGTGCAATGGATTTTTGTTCTCCTTCAGAGCAAAAAGTGTCCTACAGCCAGTTCTGTAGTCAGATGATGATCTATATGATGCTTCGTCTTATCTAGAGAAAATGTCTGGGATCTTTTCACCAATTGCACTTAGTGCTAAAACTCTACAATTTACAGTCTTCATCTTCATCCTTCCATGTGATGCAGGGTTGGATTGTTTGCCAAGACCTAATACCTATTCAAACAGAGCAGAAAATTCACCGAGCCTGGAAATTAAATTATGCATTCAAATGGCAAGAGTTGATGCAACCCACATCCTCTCCAGCGAGAAGCCTTCCCTATTCATTCATTGCATTGATTTTCCCTTATTAGTGATGGTTCTTTGACACCTTGTAAATCTCTTACCTGGGGAGGATATAATAGAGTCACTTAGATTATAGTGCAAGAGGGAGTGTGAAATTGCCACCTTATTTTCATGGCTGCTGTTTGTCAAAGTAGGCATGGTTCCATTTTACTGTTCTTTTTGACTGGAGATTTGTTATTGCAAGATTCGAAATAAACTACTAATCATTTGTATTTGCTTTCCAAACTCGAGGTATTGTATTTCACAGGGTACTGTTTTTCTAAACACAGAAAGACTTCATGATGTAGACTGGAGATGCACGTGTTAGAAGATCAATAATGTAATAAAGCATTTTAGACACAGTCATGTGTAATACAAGATGTTATAACAGGTGTCTCACAATTAGGTGTTAAAAAAAAATTGGTATTGACCCAAACTTTTTAAAAAATACTCTTCATTTGGGTTTGGGAAGGATGTGTGGGGAGACATGATTGAAAGAAGACTGAATTTAGTCATCTGTTAACTCTATTAAATACTTCATATGTAAAAGCAGAAAAAGCCAAAGAGAGGTGCTGTCAGTTTTCAGTTCTCTGTGTTTCAAAGTGTGGTACCTTCATTGTAGGCCCGTGCATCCTTGAGAGCCGGGTTAGTAATTATGCTGTGATATTCACATTATTAAGCAACTTTCTGCTACAAGTGTTTAAGTGAGCTCAGGAGGAAGAGAAAAGGCATTAGTTCCCTCTAGCTGGTTTTGGAGGACAAGGCTCATACTTGATTTTATAATGTTGAAACAATCATCACAATTAGTTCTAATTCCAGATAATTTTTAGGACAATTGTTAGTTGTGGGTGTGCACTTCAGGAAAAGGTTTACTTCTGTGAGGAAGTATGCTTTTTTGGTGAGGAATTGATGCTGGGAATGCTTAGATTCTTCTTTGGTCACTGAAAAGAAAACAGATGAACCCTTGTGTGTTCCAGAAGTTTGTATTAAAACAACACTCTGGTATCTCAGGGCCTGTGTCTCCTGGGTGAAGTGGTTTCTGCTTTTATGAGTTACAGATCTCCATACTTCAAGAGAGCAGAAAGAAAATGTGTGATTTAAAGACGACATAGATGCTTTTATTGCTCTAGGTTCAATTTGTCATATAAAACTGTTGTTGTATCTGATGCTGATCAAGTTAGGTTAAGGTGATAGTCACATTTATCCGGTGTTTGTAGCTTTCTGATCATTTCATGTGGCTTTAATGGATTTGGATTATGGTCGATGAGCTACAAAGACGATGTAGACCTGAAAGGTAAGGCAATAACCACCACCTCTGTCTTATGTCTTAGTCAGCTTTACAGCACAGCAAAACCCTGCCAAGCAATATAAAACCTTGTTAACATCTGTTGGGTATTAAAACATATCACTGGTACCATAATGGCTTGTTCGTCTTAAAGCTGAACATTGTTTCTTCCTTCTGCTTCCATTGGAGTCACTAGGGGATAATCCTGGTGGTATAGAAATGTGGTGGTGTAAGTAATGGTATGGCCAAGTGATTAGTAGGACAAAATTAACATAATGCCTTTAGGATTCCTTTGAATTCCTTTTCCGTTTGTGTACTAGATTTTTTGTTTGTTACTTCTGGTTCTTTGTATACTTTGGATTCTGAAATTGCCCCTTAGTGTATAAAAATATAAGGCTGAATAATGGGGAGAAATCAACTAAGGTGTTAAGACAAGTAGTTTTAATAAAAGTCTGGCTGGCATAAAGTCCTTTTCTGAGCTAGACCATGCAATAATGTTATTTAGAGAGCGGATTTTCAATATGAAGACCTAAAGTTTGGAAATAACGTAAAAAAAATCACTTTTGCTCTAAAAAACTTTGTGACTTTTTCTATTTTTCTGTGATGGATTGCTGGAAGAATTATCTTGGAAAAACAACAGCTGCTTTCAGCTTTTATTTGGGTCAGATGTTTTTGTAATACAGCATGTTTAGTATTGAGACAGAAACGAATCTGTAATTATAGAAATGCCCTTCTGTGAAGTGACATAGACTGATACAGGGTTGAGAGGGATGTGTGAGCTGCACACCAGTCATGCATTGTGGTCCTGGAGCAGTAGAGGTTGTGACAAAACTGTTGATAGGTATTTGTTTTCTATCTGTGAGTACTGTAGGAAAAGGGAAGGCAAGCAATCCAATAAGAGGGTATTTGCCAGTGTGATATTTGCATGAGAAAAAGCATCTGGTTTGTTAGTTTGCTCATGATTTTATCAGTGAAAGTTACTGATAAAATTGTGATGTATTATTTCACCTGTAGTGATACTGAGGTTGGCTAAAATACTGAGACCAAAGAAACCCTTTCATTTCTCACATTTTATTTTTTAAAATGTTTGTTTGATGTGGGGTTGTTCTAGGATTCTTTCAAGATTTTATCTTTTGTTTCACAGTACTTCATTTTAGGCTAGATTTCATTGCAAGATATGAAATTCTACTTAATTGCATTAAATTTTAGATTAAATAGTATTTAGTTGTCGTGTAGACTTAAGTCTTGGAAAACCTGACTTGGAATGAGGAATAAAAGAGCTAATTAAAGTTTAATCTGAAAAGAAGGTTACTGAGGGTTGATGTAACAGCTTTTAGGTGTTCAAGAGGTATTTGTAGAGACATGGTGGGAGAGTACAAGAAATACTGAACTTGGATGAAAGCAAGAGAGAGTCAGGCAGGTTGAACTTTATCACCACCCAACCAGCAGATTTTTTTTTTTTTTTTTTTAAGCATAGTGGTACAGAAACTCTGGGGTCCTCTGCCCAGAAATCCTACACAGTCTCTGTTACCTGAGACCTTAATCTCCTGTTTCGACAACTCTGTGTGGATTGAGGGAAGGTGATCTGGGCTTGGGAAAGGAGCAGGCCAGGTGACCTCTTGAGCTCTCCCTTTCAGTTACTTTTTCTATGAACCTAAGGATAGAACAGGACAACTATGAGAAGTTTCAGTACCTCTCACTTTTTTTTTTTTTGTGCTTTTTAGTGGAGGGATATAACTCTGTCAGCATGTTCTATTTGCTTTTTGGCATATGTGTTCTGGGACAGTCAACTCTTGGCAATGACTACCATATTTAACCAACTTCAGTATGAAGCTATGAGTGCTATGTGCTATCACTTAGTTTAAGATTCAAGCTGTCCATTTAATTAAAGTGTTCTTTAATACTTCCTAGTGTGTGCAAAGACATGAGTAGGCAGTGGTTTGGGAGCACCAGTCAATGAGTTGGTGCGATCTGTGTTTTGGTTTTCATCGCTTTTCAAAAAAATCTCTCTTCAGAGCGTGCCAGCTTTCCCTATTCTACAGTTTGGCCTAAAGATATAAGATGCAGCTCTGGAACGTTTTCATCCTGTGGGTTTATTTTCTTTTTTTTTAATCTAGTGTTGCCTGGTATTTTATGAACTCTTTAAGTGCATTTGTGTAAATGCTTATTCAGCCCTCATGGGTTTATTCATGACTATATTGCTAAAGCATCTGGGAGTTCATTGTGTTCTATACTTCCACATGAATTGTTTTTTCAGAAAGTGGAGTTTTTAAAGAATTTTCTTCTTGATTTCCAGAGCTCTTTGGCCTACTGTTGTGTTGTTGTGCAATTGCTGTTGGGCAATGAAAGCTAAGCATTTGCAGACTCTCTCCTTCCGCCCAGGCACTGATTTAGATGCTGAATTTCCAGGGCAGGTGGGTGGGAATTGGGCTGCGTGGGTCAGGTTTCACTCTCATTGTTTGCACCCTTTCATGGAGTCCACTTCTGGAGTCTCGTTTCTCCCCTCCCATCCCTCCAAAGATGAGAGATTTAATGAGAAAACCTTCATGTCCTCCCAGCATAGGCTTAGTCACACCAAATGAGTAAACCTAATGAGCCTCCTGAGGAGAATGGCTCTATTTACTGTTCCACCTAAAACCTGAGCCCAAAAACTTGATGATTAGATTTATGTGTTTGTCCTTAAGGACAATTCTGTCTACAATTTTAGGGCTGGTGGAATTTTTTTTTGCCATCTCATATGTCTGGCGAGACAATTCAAAGTTATGC
>VYZQ01040259.1:15782-39275 GCA_013400655.1 Mystacornis crossleyi
AAGGTGGAGCAGGAAACTCTCTGGATGAAGAAGGCTTAGTATGAACCACAACCTTCTGACACAATGAAAAATGTATTCCTACATCTGTCTCTGACAATGAGTTTGGTTGTGATTTTTTTTTTTTAATCTTTCTGCCAGGTATCTTTTAGAAATCACTAATTTCTGATTAGTGTTGCTCCTGCTCAGTTTTTGACTACTTGGGCAGGATACTGCATTCAAGGGAATGGAAAAGAGCTGAGTTGGAATGCTAGTGATTTTCTGTTTTAAATTAGACACAGATCATACAGAATGCATAAGTAATTCAAATGATGCATATTCATTTGTATCTATAAATAACCTTGAAAAATAGATGTGTTTCCAGTGTTATTTGGATATTCTTCCAAAATATTTTTCTTGTGAATATATCTTCATTTTATTATGGAGCCTTAAGTTTCTTAATTATAAAAACCCCCTAATTTGTATAGAATGAAGGAGGTTTTCTGTATGTTATCCACAATAAAATTGGAAGGAGATCTATTGTTATTAAAATTGTCTCAGGCAAAACAATTTATTACAACCATAAAGTACTATTGGTGCACCAGTTATAAGAAATAAAATTTTAGAGACATGTCCTGGCTACTTTCACCAGCCACAGAGTTCAGGAGGAGGCTAATGTAATATTCTCTTTTAGTTTGGAGGAGAAAGAGAAAATGAGGGTAAGCTTTATTTTTACTGTTATTATTATCATCATTATCACTGGTCTTATGAGAGGTTGAGAAAAAGCTATGGTAAGCCTAAAAATGTTGATATTTTCTTTCAAGAGGATGAAATGCAACCAGAAATAGTCTTTTTTTTTAAGATGCTGTTAATGGATACCTTCATGAAATAATGCAAGCACTTCCAAATATCTGTTTTAATTTATTGCATATTTAATATTGCTGAAAAACGAAAGGAAGTGTTTGTGAAATGTCTATAAAGTTAATGTGAGGTTATGAGAATTGCACTGTGTTCCTTTCACAATTAGGTTCAGTCTTCCAGCTGTTTATTTTTTATGCTCCAGTGAAGATAACCTAACATTTTTAGGTCTTAACCAGTCTCAGTTACTTTCAGTCCACTTTTACTGCACATGCAACACCTCAGGGTCAAACCAATCACTACCACAAACTTCAGTGAGAGTGAAAGGAGTTTTTGTGTCTGCAGTTATGACATCCCTTCTTCCAGGTTGCTTCCTCTTCCTTTAGCAATAGCCTCCATGTCTGAGTCAATAAGCTAACATAGAAAAACATGTCAAATTCAGATGATAAATGCATGTCTACCTTACTGTGATGGTTTTGGCCAAATTTAGGGAAGATGTCCAAAAGGAAGGTCTCCTCAAAGGAAGGCAGGTTATAGCCACCCCTCCCTCACCAGATTCGGGAAAAACAAAGATTTTCCTCGGATGAATGTGAAAGAGAAAACAAACTATTTATTTAACAGATAGGTAAAGAATAATAATGCTAAATANTCGTAAAATTTTTTTTTAGACGTTCAGAGCCTTTTGCATTTACTTACTGCAAAAATATTCCCTTTGACTATAGTTGATTTATTATCTTGGTTAGAAGCAGAGAGTAACAAACTCCAGACTGGTAACACTTTAAATGAGCCAGCAGTGAGCGATCAGAATAAGATCGCAGGAAAAAAAGAGGAATTCTGTAGCTCACGCTACTACAGGTTTAACAAAAATAGATTTATGTAATTCTTTGTCAGAGTAAATTGATGCTGCTACTTAGAAGTCAACAGATTTAGACCTTTTAACTTAATACAGGAGTATTAAATGATTGCTTTATATATATGAACTGTCACTTTTAAACAAGTAAACAAACATCCACCCACCCTATACAAACATCCACTCACCAAATACACAGAAAACCTCTATCCCAAAACTGCTCCCTCCCTTTCCTCCCTAAATTGCTGGTTTACTTCTGAAGAGTTCTTCGGGTCAGTGCCATGTACCTGCTTCTCTCCATGTGTGTGAACAAGCTTATGGGTTGTCTCTGACCTAGATGTGCCTGTGTGGCTCCCAGCCTTGCTGCCCACATCCCTCCACAAGCTGCTCTGTCCGCAGCAGGCACACTGCCACCTCTGCTGCTCCCAGGTGCGCCTTGCTCCCACAGGAAAGTGAGAAGCTGATGAGAGGACAATTTTAGGCCTTTTGGGTGCTGACCAGCCTGCCGGGCTTTAAGGTGACATGATTGGCTTAGTGAGTTAATTAATAGATGTACTCCCATCTGGGATCTTACTTCGCTTTTGAGACAAAATTTGAATATTCAGCTGGGCTTTCCCCATACCAGAATAGGCTTCCCTGTGATCCATGTCCTACTTACCAAACACGTTTAGCTTTGTGTTCATGTGTGTAACATTCCTTGTTGAAGCGACGTCGTATCATGCCCCACATCTCAGTATGGCAAACTAGTGGAAAATGAAAAGATTATTGTAGGATTTTTTTTTCTTTTGTTTAATGCTTATAGCTGAGAAATCTGAGGTAAATGTTATGGCTAGGAGGTCACACTGTTTCCATCAAACTGCTGTTTGCAATGTGATATGAACCATTGCTCAGCTCTTGGGACAGACAGGCAGTTTAGAGATAAAGTTGTCATTCACCTTCTGTCCCCTAACGCGGTGTGTTACAAAGACAAATGCACATGTGGGCAAGATTTCTGACCGTGAACAAGAGGAAGCTATTTCAATGTAATTAGAGTTCATCGAATCTGACAAAACTGTGTAGACCCCCAGAACTAAAGTGAGTGCAGCTGTGTTCTCTGCGTTTTACTTTATGTTGTATTTCATGGGTACACATAACAATAAGTTTGTTTAATTTATACTGGGAACATTGAATATGTAAGAATTAATAACACGGTGATGAGTGAATCTCAAAATATCCAGAGGTTTGTTCTAGTTTGGATAGCAGTAAAAAGTGCAGATGATGGTCTGAATGTATTGGATCTCTCAAAACAGACTGGGGACCCCAGTACGGAAGAATTTTGGCCACTGTGAGAATTAATTTTGAACTGAATGGAGCAGTGCCCAAGGCAGCTGAAACCAAATGGTAGCAATCAGCAGCAAAGACAGTGAGAGAAAAATGCAAAAGCTACACAAGTTATGTAGCCAGTTTCATTTCTATTTAACTCTGGCATGGTTTTTCTTATTGGGTCTGAAATCTCTTGGCATGTAGATGAAGATATCCCAGCAGTTTGAGCAGAGATTTACTCTTCATTTCCTTGAAAATGCATTATGCCTGCAGTTAAGGAAGTTCAGCAGAGACCTGCATCTTCAAACTGAGTCCAGTATCAAATTCTAGTCTGTCCCTTCCGTACTAGTTCCACCAGAGCAGGCTGGCTCCAGACATCATGCTCCCTTCAATGTTTGAAGGCACCAAAGGAGAGTAATCTGCTGTCCAGTGTGGAAGTCAGATGCTGGCGAAGAGTTGTCTTGTCTGTAGAGCAAAGAGAGTTGACATAAACAGTTTGAAACATTAGGACAGTGAAGTTACAGGATGAGAGATAAGGAGCTTAACTACAGATTTCCAGATTTTTTTTTTTTACTTTTAAGGGATGTATATTTTAAAGAACAATGCATTCTCAGCCCTAATGTTTTTTACCTAAGCATTTTTGTTAAGAAATGCCTTTATTTTTACTAAAATGCCACTTGGGCTCTAAAATGATGAAAATGACTGAATAGTTTACAATTCTAAATGTAGTGAGACCTTAATTGCACCAGAAGTTCATGTGAGGTTGACACCTCTCTAAGAAGGCTGTCAAGAGCCTGCAACTTCAGTGAGCATGTTTCATGCCTAACTAATGAGCCTTTTAAATTTTTGGCAAAACCTGGGCTTAAAGAAGACTAAAATGGATTTCATCTGGGATACCTAAAACAACCATCCATTGAAGAAACCCTTTTTGATTCTGTGATATTCAAGGAAATCTGTGTTTTTTAGATATGGCAGTTTTTCTGTAGTGAAAATTAGGACCAGGGGTTCATTAGAAATCTGATTTGCCAGTGTTTATCTTGCATATCTCTACTAGCAAAATTCTTTGGCCTAAAAATTCTGCTGTTAATCCCTGGGTGAATTAGATTTATTTTTAAGTGTCAAGTAAATTGATCAACCCGCTCTTGTTTTTATTACAGAACTGTAAAACTTGCCAGATGCTGCTGATGAGGAGTGGTTTATGAGGATGCTTGTCAATGGCCCGAGGTAGCATAGAAGTACAAGGTCAAGGAGATTATTTTTTGAATGAGCAACGTGATATTTTGTGTTTCACATTTATTTTAAGAGAGACAATTGACTGTATGAGTACATTTTAATCCCCATCTTTTCTCCTTATAGTTTTGGGTTATTATGTTTAAAAGAAAACTTGTTTGTTGGNTTTTTTGTTTTGTTTTGTTTTGTTTTGTTTTGTTTGAGACTATGAGCAATTATTTTCTGAAACTTGTCCTTGGTCTTCTTCAGCACTACACACCACATGACACTGGGGGAGGAAAACAAGTCTAGGAAAACAGGGCAGCAGTATTACTTCTGGGTGTCTGCAGTTTGAGAAAATATACTATCTATGAGACTTTCCTAGCTGGCAGAGGCACTCAAGTTATTGGCAGTGGTGGTTGATGCTCACTGGGAAACAAGAGTTTGTGGCCATGGGAACAGATCCTTCTGACCACACCCACTGCTCAGCGAAAACTAAACATGTAGTAACTGTCCTGCAAGTTTGACAAAAAAACTATAGAACTTGGGCTAATTTCTTAAACATCATGCAGTACGTTTGGTTTTGGTCACTTGAATCAGCTGTGATTCTCAGGGGAAATAACTCAGTGACAGGTTTACAAGCTGAGTTGCTGTATATTTGATAAAATTTACTTCCATAATGGAAAGTTAATAGAAATATGAAAAATTTACATAAGGCATGGCAAAGACTGTAATTTTCATCAGTTGTGTCAGAAAACCTCTTCACATATATTCAAATTATTAATTTTGTTGGAACTAGACCTTTGTGCCCATTGAGGGTTGTTTGCATAGGAATTTTTTAATCTCTGAATTCTCTAGCTTTTGAATAGGAAAGAGGGGAGAGAAAGAAGAAAGAGAGTGTAACTTTCAAACAGCATCCCCCTGACTCCAAACTTTCGGATTTTTCAGTGTCCTAGAGTGAAAAAATTGTTTGTCTGATTTTTTTGGTGATAAATACCATCTTCTGGGTACAGTCTAGACAAGCGATATTTTAAATGGAAAGGCGCCTTTCTTTCCCTCTGTTACAGGAACCCAATAATGGGGTTGTGGTTTAAAGGAAACTCTTACCTTTTGACTATGGAATTACTGGCATGACCTCTTTACAAAGTGTTGGAAAGGGGTTTTGCAGTTGTTACATCCAGGAATTTTTCTGGTCTCTCCACTTTAGGGGAGGAAATGAGGTTGCTCAGGGAACTTGGTGACTGCACTGGAGGAGCTGGTGCAGAAAGTCCTCATCCAGTTGTTCTGGCACATGCATCAGCAGTAAAGGATGCAAATGAGACATTCTAAGAAGAAATGATAAATTTGGCAGCATTCATGTGGCTAGTCTTAATGACGGGAAACAGACATCAGAAAAGCAGAGCAATTTTATTTAGTCATGACTTAAACAAGAATTTTCTAGTTCCATTAATTTAAATGCAATTAAAAAATTAGTATGTTGTTTCTTATATATGTACCCTTTAGCAATGTAAAGTCAACACCTACATTTTAGCTACTTAATCAGTTTATATATTTAGTTGAGTGATATTATTCACCTGTGTTATGTTAAAAAGGGGAAAATTGTTCCTTACCTCATTCTTTATGGTTTAAGCTGACACAGTTTATTGAGGGCAAAGGAAGTTATCCAAGGAATTAAAATTGGCTCTACATACAAAAACCAGAGAGGCAGATCTGTAGCACGAATTTCAAAGCTATGCTTCAGAATATCATCTATATGCACCTGCATGAACAAGAATTTTTATTTCCAAGTGGCTGGTTTTACATCCACTAACTGTTCACAGTGTTTGTCCGCTCACCTGTGTACTCCTGCTGGGACATGGCACAAAATTTCCATTGAAGCTGTTGGTTACTTCCAGCAAGCTGACCTGTATTTCTGAAAATATGAGACAGGTAATGTCACGTTCTGAGGAACATGCATTTTTACTGCCATTAAAGTAAAAGATACCATATTTTGCTTAGGAAATAGCACTGGTAATTTTTTCTTTCTCTTTGCACTTACCTGCACTATATATTTTTGGTTTATGAATTTGAATTTATTGTAGTGTGGCTGTGCTTTGCCTATATACTGTACATCCACACTTCATCTTAATTTAAAGATGAATATTGTCTTTTTTTTTTTCCCCCGAGATTTGATGTTCTTAGTTTTGCCTGGGATTTGAAAAGGGAAAATGCTGTTTTATAAGAATCTCTTGTCTCAGGTCAGAAACCAGAATAATCTCTAGACTGCAGACTGACAGCTCATTTCTTTCTCTTTATATACTGGCAACTATGTAATAATTTCAAATTAAAACTGGATTCAAATTCGAGTCACTGGAAAAAAAGAGCTAACATTTTAGTAGAAATGGTCACGTGGAAACTTTCTGCTGTTTGTCCTGATCACTTTAAACAGTCTGTTTTTGCTAGGGTCAAAGGAGGTCTGAACCACACAGATTTAAATATTGAAGCAAATCAGAGACATGGTTAATTCATAAATCTCTTGTTAGAGAGATGGAGAAAAAGTGTTTATTTTACCACATTCAGCTGAGCTATACAGATGGATATGTGATTTCTACTGTGATCCTCATGTGAGCTGAGTTTTAAGATGGTGTGATTATCATGTGACAGTATTCCAGAACAAGTTCAGTTAGTTCACAGATGACTAAAGTAGTAGTAGTAGTAGCAGTAGTAGTAGTAGTAGTAGTAGTAGTAGTAGTAGTAGTAGTATAGTAGTAGTAATAGTAGGTCAAGCATCCTGTCAAAGGATTATATTCTTGTTACATGTTCAAAAATAAAAATTCTGAAATCATATCATATTCAAATATATGTATGTTCAATGCCAGCACAGTAAATTTCTGCTTTAGTTGTATCTTGCCTTCACTAAAAATTCACCAAAGAATGATATGATAGAAATACATTAAAACTATATTTTTATTATCTAAAATCACTGGGCAAAGTTCTGTTAGTTTGAGATGGTCATTTGAGACCATACAAACAGGATGAACAGGTAGATATTTATTGAAAACCGGAGATAAAATTGGAGCATTTACTTGTCATATACTCTCTTTTTACATTATTTTAGGAGAGAAATATGCACGGTTTTGAAGACACAAAAAAAGGCTGATACTAAAAATTGAGTTTGTCCAGTAAACCTGTCTGTGACCCCAAGGAAAGGTAAGACTAGCCACGAGCATCTGTCTTAACTGAATTTTAACAGGCTTTTGATCAAAATCCCATAAATCTTCATTGTATTCATTGGCAATTGTACTTTGTCTTGTATGAGCCTGAGGCCTTTATGTACCTGAGGTTAGGGAAATGGGATTTCTGTCCCACATTATTCTTGGCCACTGCAACTCGCAGTGCGCTGCTGCAATAACGAAGTCTAAAGAGGAATCCCCCAAAGTTTTGGTGAATCCATTTAATAAATCATGTAAAAAGGAAAAAAAAAATCTCTTAAGCCAAAGGGAAGTGATAGGGAGTTTGTGGGTTCATCTGGTCAGGGTCATGTAAAACTGTGTTTACTCTTCATTTTACATATGCTCTATGTGTTGATATGACATCATTCCCTATAAAGTTAGGAATACCGTGCATAACCACGAGTTTGTATGAGATGCAGTGAATATCCCTTGAGAGAGGGAACATGACATAATTTAAAGTTGGAACCTGGAGTGATTTATGAAAGTCATTGTCTTACTGATTTAGATACTTTCCATATGTTGTTGTAAAAACTTGGTTTCGCATTGTATGAGTAAAATGTGTAGCAAATTAGTTTCAATACAACTTTCTTCCTCTAAAACATTTTGTTTTTAAAACCTTGATGTGTTTTTTATCTCTAGTCTGTGATATACCACTGTATTTTTATGGAAAGAACACTGTAAAGTAGAAGATTTTGAGGTGACTTTGCTAAAGTTTGGTGTTGTGGGCATTAAGTGCTGCAAGTGCTTTTGATGATAAAACATCCTATTGTACTGGATTTATGGCTTGACTTCTGTACCATGCTTAGCTGATATGGAGTATGCCCTGTGTCATGCCTGAAGCCCTGAAGGTACAGTCCTAGTATGGAAGAAAGAGAAGAATTTTTCTCTTACCAGGTGTAGCCCATTATAGTTCTATCTCATTTTATTTTGGAAATTATTTGAAGATGGATCTAGTTACATTAAAATTATGTGATGGTAACATGATTTCTAAAAATACATTACTGCCTGAGGCATTAAAAGACTCAATTTAATTTACCATAATATATAAAATACTTTTATTGCAGGGAGATTTTATTCCGGTGGTTGCTTAGTAAGTGAACGGACATTTATTAATCAAATAAATCAACACCACCCATGGCAACTTTCCCCAGAAGTACCTGCTGAGGAGAGATGGATGAACAAAGCATGAGGAAAAAATTATCTGATTTGTGCTGTGCCTTTCTGCTTGCAATTTTCTAGAATTTATTCATTGTTCAGCATTGTTCACCAAACAGTGTCTGCAGAGTAGTTTGCCTTGTAGCTTGTTCAGAAGCAATTTGTAGAGAGTATTCAACATATACTTCAAGCAAAGATTTAAAATACACTTTAGGAGGGTCAGTTTTTCTTCTTTGTGTATGATCCCTTACTCAGAAAAGTTTGTTAATGACAAATGAGGCTCCTAAGTGTTACTGTGATACAAATTAATAACGGCATGAATTATGATATCCCTTTAGCTTGGTTTTAGACCCTTCATAATGATCTCCACAGACTTCAGTGGTATTCAGACCAAATTTTAAACTATTTTTTTCAGCACTGACATTTGGGACAGACACTTTAAAATACATTAGTAAAATACACTTTCTGTACTCCCCTTATTTAACAATCTTTGGTTTGGTGGCTTTGTTTGTCATTAAAGTTTTCACTAAGATACCCATGGAAAGTGAATTGCAAAGAAAATAAAAATCCACCTGAAACAAACTACTCAAATATCATTAGAAATTGTGAACTTTCTTTTCCTGCATCTGCTAACCAGGGTATGTTTTTAGACCTTCTCCCACCTACCTATCTTGTAAGGCTTTTAAATGTGAAGTTGTGTGAAATGCCATAAACCAGACTCATACGGAGGAGAGCTCACTTTGCAATTGTTTAAAATTAGTTATTTTCAGAAACACAAAACACCATCAGTGCTGACCGGCAGCAATTAGGTCCCTTGATTAAATGTATCAAAAAGAAGCATGCAGCTGGCGCACCAACTGCGCTTCTTTGGTTTGTTTCTTTGGTTTGTTTCTTTGGTTTGTTTCTTTGGGTTGTTTCTTTGGTTTGTTTCTTTGGTTTGTTTCTTTGGTTTCTCTCTTTCCTTGCTGAGCAGCCGCGAAGCTGGGGAGGGTGCGGGAGGGTGGGCTGAGCTTGCCGCGGAATGGGGCAGTAGCGATCCTTTGGACATTCTTTACTGTATCCTCTGCGCTGCTAATGAATCAGTCTGCCATGGCTCTCCAGACTCCCACGCTGTGTGAGCTCGCTGCTGGGAGGGCAGAACAAATGCGGCTGTGAAGCTCTAACATCTGCGGTAGCCATGAGTGGCTTGCTGGATGCGCTCTCCAGCAGGTAGGACAGCCTGTTCCTCGGCTCTGATATCATTAACCAGAGCCGCTGCTGCTCCCCCCCCCGAGGGTTGCTAATGGATCTTTTGGGGCTTGGGAAAAGCTAGTCAGACAAACAAGTGTTTTCCTCAGAGCCTAAAGAGCAGGGCAAACAACTCTTTCTGAGGCGGCTGTGGAAGCTGCTTCTACATGCATAGGGATACAAGGAACATTTGCTTGGCAGAATGAAATTTATCCAGCGGCAGGAGACCGGAACAAGGTGCACGGGATTCTTCTACTCTCAGGAGAGTATCTGAGGTGTAAATGTGAAGCGAGGGGACAGAATGCTGACTCTGAGTGGGAAGAAGTGATGACTCAGTGCTTGTGCTCAGGCCTGTTTACCAGAGATTAGAGTTATGAGCATGTCAGACAGCCAATTCAAAATGGCTCTGAGTCTCTTCCATCTTTATCTGCATGCTTAAAACAATTTATCATCAGCTGATTTCTTCTGCTTGTAGAAGTACTGGAAATCCCATTCCAGTCTACCTCTTATTCTCTCTAATATCAATCAGTTTCACTTTTCTCTCCATGGATGATATGTCTAGTTAGAGAAATGGGAATCTGCACATCACAGCCCCGGGAGACCCTCTTTTAAGCAGAGTCCTCCCAAGGCAAGGACTGTACCTCTTCTTGTCACTAGTTTGAACTTACTTTCTGATTGATGTTTTTATGTTTAAACCAGCTCTCTGTAATGCCTCTCTTTTTCATTGAGGCACAAAAGCATTAGTTTTTCTGACTCTGTAATGAGTCCTCTTCAGTGGCTTCATTCCTTCATTCAGGTTCTCAGCAGAAATGAAAGTCAGAACCAAACGCATCCCCAGCCTGGAATAATTTCAATTGTCTCAGCTGAAGAGATTGCTAAATTTTTTTTTTTCTTGAAGGTGCTCTGTTCTTTCATGACCCCGGTGGTCATTGTTTGAATACCTTTGCTTTGACGCTTTGTTCCTGGAAGGAAAAAGAAATAGAGTTGTGCAGGCCACAGAAGGTTTATTTTTTTCCAACTCCATGTCCATATTCCTGTGTTTCGCCCCTGACCGATGCCCCTCTCCTGGCGCGTTGCTGCGCGGCCGCAGCAGATGGCGCCCGAGCCCCTGGAATGCTCCCTTTTCCCACCGCGAATTTGCGCCAGGGGCTCTGCCCAAGCCGGGGAACGTGCCCTGCTACCATCAGTGTCCTCAAGTGGTTCACGAAACGGGAGAGATGGGGAATAAATAATATGAAGAAAGGAAATTCTGACATCAGTGAAGTTAGTTTGGGTATAAGGACTATTATTCATTTAGAATGTCTATGATCCAAGAAAGGATGTGATTACTATTCTTAAAGTCCTGTTTTTAGCAGGAAGCCCTTTCCAGTATAGGGAACGGTGCATACCTAAGAAATACATTAAATTATAACAAAAAAATTTTACACAGATGTGATGGAAATCTGCACAAGGAAATAACTAAGTTATGGATGAGCAGTAGTACTTGTTGCTTTTTACACAAAAGCCAGTGGTATTACTGAATTACAGCATGTTTTTTGATGCTCTTTATCTTCTTTTTTTTTTTTTCTTCGGGAAAGGTGATCAGTTCTCCCGTGCCAAGCAGAAAAGGCTTTCAGGAACACGCCGCTAACTTTTCTGTTCAATCTAGCAACATCATGACTTCATTTTACCCTGTTTATCAGAACACAAAGATTTTGGCAGCCTACTCTAGTGACTAAAACAGAGTTAGGCAGCTCAGATATTTAGGGCCCTAATGCATGATTTGCAGCATCAGTAATGCAGACCTGATAGGCTTTGGCTCTCTGTGCAGTTAACAGAGAAAATAGATGCAATTCCTCAAGCACAGGACACTGTGCACCATGAACGCATATTTCACAAGCATTTTTTTGGTGGTAGTTTTCTGTTCTTTGAAAAGAAAGCAGTCACTGCTGCCCAGTGCTTTATAATCCCCTCCCATCTTTTTAATAAAGATGTTCTGTAATAACTGGTCGGAAGAAGTAAATGCTAATAGAGAAGCCCTAATGGAATGAAATTAGACATCCCTGTGAAAAAGGGTAAAGAGAGAAGATTAGTCTTTCTGGGTCTAAAAAAAGTAGTTTGCAAGCAGCATCAATGACAAAAGCACTGACAGGACTGTCCATCAAATGTCCATCCTGGAGCTGTCCTGAGTATTTTCAAAGCCCTTGTAGTCATGCTTCACCTCTGTGGACATGGAAAATAAGGAAACTGGGCAGACTGTAAGTGCTGTAAAGATACCAAAAATGAAGTGACTCCTATGACATGAGCCATAATAACATAGAGGATTCCAGCTCTAAAATAAAAGTGCATTGGTGGATCATTCTTGCACACTGAGATATAAAATGGTGTTAAAAAGAATTATGTTTAGCCATGTTTTGTGGGAGGGTGTATTTTTTTGTATGTCAAAGAGATTTTTACCTGTGGTTTACTGGTCATTTCTGTCACAAGTTTCTAGTCCTATAGTCAAGTCACCAGAAAACAGGAGAAATGCATAGTCGAAACATACTGAGTAGTAAGAGATGGGTGACAGAGCTGAATTCAGTCAAGAGTCTGGTTTCTAGACAACCTGTCCACAAAAATATTTCTTCTTCCCACTTAGTGTTGTTTAATCACTTCCTGAGAAACATTTCAGGCCATTACATACTCATCATCATAAAGTCTGATTTTTTTCCAGAAAGATATCAGATATCTGGTATATGGCCAACCATGTTTACAAGGTTTGATTTGTCTGGTACATCTGGTCTGTGTACTTTTAGACTGGAGACACACAACTGCCTTTTTGTATCTAACTGTGCCATACTTACCCGCCGTGTCCTCTCTCAAGACTTGGAATGGACACAGCCTGGTATCAGTGGACACACTGGACACTCTACCTGAAGGAGCATGATCTGAACCCCAGTTTCCTGGCTGCCCTGTTGGCACACACATGTTAACAACCTTGCCAGTCCATTGAAAACAAATTATAGCTTATCATTCTCCTTTTGGAGGAAAAGGAATTAATAACTTTAGCTTTTCCTTTTCTGTATTTTAGAAAATGTGCTTAATACCTTTTCCTGGCCTTCCTTCATTGGTAAGTACCAGGCTTGATTCTCCCCTGCATTCCATTCTATATAGATATTACCCTTTGTCCTGAGAAGCTGCACGTGTCACAAAGAGTGGCATTTAAAATCTACTTGTCAAAAAAAAAAAAAAAAAGGATTACTCTAGTAACTTTGCTCAAAGCTCCTGCTCAAAAAGCATGTCACCCAGAGCCATAATATTGAATTAATGGTGTAAATATAATTACAGAGTATATAACCCTCAAAACAAAACTTGAACAAATAAATGGCATTTTTCTATTACTGAAAGGGTACAGAATAAAAAAAACCCACCCAGACCCCAGAATCTGTGCCTGTTGTTTGCTATCAGCACACATCGCCAGTCAAGAAAGGCTTCAGCATACAGAAGGTTCTAAGTGTTAATAAATTCCAACTTAAACATCAAGTCTATTCTAAGGAAAAAATAGTATTCTATGGTGTACAGTTGAAACTTTGAGCCTTCCACAAATCCCAGAAGCTCACATTCCCAAAACGAATGCTCTCCAGCAAATACCAAACAAAAATAACTTTTCAACAGAAGATGTCCCTGGAGTGTAGAAAAACACCATCTCTCTTAGGACAGTCATGCAGGAGAAAGTTAGTAAATAGTCATCATAAACTCCAGCTTCTTCTGTGAACTCAGCCAATAACCATCATGCCTGGGTGGTGGCAAGAAGAACAAGATTATTTTCATTTTCTCTATGTGACAAATTCCTCTGTTCTCCAGATTAAATGAAATAAAGCCCTCCACTGCATCTGGTGTAATAAAATTGTTCTACTACCCCCTTCTAGTCCAGATGAGGCAATCAGAAATGAACACTTTTCCCTTACAGCTGCTGCTGCTTCTTTTGATCAAAATTGCTCTGTGTTCTTAGTGACTGTAAATCTGAAAGAGGAAGTGTTTTTAGGAGACAGAATAGACGTGCATCACCCTCTTTGGTAAGCATTCAAGGCTTTCTGTACTCTGGGGATTGCAAAAAAAGCGCTCTGCATATTTCCAGGTCTCAGATGTTGTTCTTTATTAATGGGATTTTCCACATCAAAATGTCCAGGCATATCATGGATATTATTCAGCCCGAGTGAATTCATAATTAAGAGTTCAAACAATGCACAATCCAGGATTTTTTTTTTTGAGAATCTTAATAGATCTCACATTACTAGGCTGTTACCAGCCCAATCCAGAACGGAATGAATAATGCTTAAACCATTAAGCCATTAGGGTTTTTGAGGAAATGGAAAGCATCCACCCTATCTAAGAAATCAATTCCACAGAAATTGTTCCATTGTCAGACACTCTGGGAAAGCAAGTCCATTAGTTTGTTGCGGTTTTTTTAATTTAGCAGTGTTTCATCAAGACAGCTTCTTTTTTTAACTGCAGTATTATGTACAATGTTCAACATAAACTGAAAAATAGAATGCATTCGTGGCAAGTGCTGTCACATAGGCTGCATTCCCAAATGAGACCATTCTTATTTGCAAAAAATTGATGGCCATGAATTCCCACTACCTGCAGCAATAACACCTCAAGCTATTTATCTGGCGCTCTGCCATCTCAGAGTATCCAACAAGGATACTGGGTACATGCTATGTGTGAATGGAGGTAGGATCACAAGTTGGCAGGAGCCTGGAAAGATGAAGATGAGGAGACATTGCTTGGTATGGCCTCATGCATTCATAGTGAGCAGATTGGATTTCATGAAGTCCCAGCTTAGAAGGAAATTTTGAAATATATTTACCATATCTCTGGTTTATCACAGGAGATACACGTCACTCAAATATCCCTTTTCAAGTCTACCCACTCTGTATAAAGAACTTCAGACCAAGCAGGAGAATAATTCAATGCAGAAAAAATCCAATATTTGAGGCTCCTGCAGAGGCAGAAACCCAAGTGAGCACTATATTCCTCAGTAATCTGTGAGGCTGAAGAACATTTCCCACAACCTTGCACAGTCCATCCTGGGGTTTTATGACATCAAACTTAGTGATTGTCTGGTCCCAAGAATTCAACTGATAAAAATTTCCATTTGAGTTTGTAAGATCAATGTGTGATCACATTTTTGCCCTGTGCTCATAGACTTCCTTCGCTAATGCTGGCTACTAGAAAATTCTTCTTCTGCATATGATTCCTGGGATACCAACTCTAAAATCAGGTGGTACAGATGCTATTTTGTTGGAGCCAACTAGTTTTTGGACAGCCTGGAATGATGTGGAGGGGAGATGAACTTGGTAATCTCAAGTCCAACTTCACCCAGTTTCACGCCTGCAATACCACAGGCTGAAAAATAAATTGTTGGTTCTGTTCTTATCTTTATCTTTATTACCTTTATTATCTTTATTATCTTTATAATCTTTATTATCTTTATTATCAAACTGTGATAAAGTAATATGCAAACAGAATATTTGAAAGAGACAATACAGGTAACGATTTTTTTAAAATGTAGGTTGAGGAATGTCATAAAATCTCAGGTATTTTGTACCAACATAAAACGTGTAAACTGTCTCTTTCGTCTGAACAAATTGAAGTAAGTAGTCAGCAATTATCTCAGAGAAGAGCCCTACCTGGTGGAATTCATAGCCAATATTTTTTTCTGAAGGCCATTTAGATTCATCGTGCACATTCAGTCTCCTCTCAGTTCTCTCTCAGGAAGGAAGTTGGCTCTAACATATTCAGGAAGCAGTTTTGAAATTCCTCCCATGAAACGCAGCCCCAGTTTTTGGAGGTGTGAGTGCTTTGACAGGCTCCACAACTCCTTCTGTGCGTGACTGGCCTGCATAACATTCCCTGGCTATGATTTCCCTTTTGCTTCTCTGAAGTGGTTTCATCTTGGTGCAATATTATAATCAGGCAGTTAAATACTGAGGGCTTTGGGAAGACCAGCACCCACTATTTTTTTCTCAAACAGAAAGTGAGACTAGAGATGTACCTAAGAAAATTCCCTGTTCACCTCAGGGAATCAGATTTACCTGTTACAGTGCCTCATCTCTGGCAGTATTCCACATCTGGTGCTTTTGAAGAATATGGAAAAACCCCTGTGCTATGGGATATCTGGCCAAATATATATATTTATATCACTGTGTACCTTGGGACAGTGAAGTTACAACCTCGTTGAAGGTTGTAGGAGGAGAAGGCTGTGCAGTGTTCCCCAGGAATGGGAGTTTAGAGAGTCAAAAAGTGAGATAGAGGTTTTTGGATAAATCTGGGTTTTAAGAAGCCTCAAACTTAAAAGGAAGACACAGAACCTGGTTTAATGCCTTTCAGTGGAATGTCCCGTCCCACCTACTGCAGTCTTTGTTACCTGGGAGACAGTACTTCCCATCTTTTAACAGAACTTTTAAGGAAGTGTAGTGGTTTAACATTTCATTTAGGTGAAATAATTGGTAATCTCATTCATTACTAGAAGCCTTTCAAGTACTATCCTCCTGAAAGTATTCTTTGGAACTTCAAGGCCTTGAACCTGAGTGTTTCAGATGGGAACAGGATTTCTAGTTCTAAGGTCAAAAATACCAGCAAATTTCCTTATGATTTTCCAGGTTAGAGGTTTTGGGCTTGAGATTCAAACAACTACAAAAAGACAGTTTCCTTCCAAATCGTACTCCTTTTAAAAATTTTGCCTAATTTCAGTACAACTTTGGGGATCTGGACACTTTTACACTTAGATACACTATTACAGGAGGAATAAAACAGTGGATTTAATATGAAAGCTATCTTTTTAATCTATTTCTACTGCATTTAACTTGCTGCAAAATATTTTAGCTCAGAATAATGGAATGACATGATTTTTAAATTTATTTTGTTTATCAAAAAGATAAAGTCGAAGTAAAGGCACAGTTAGCAACAAATGCACTTAAATATACAAACATAAATTCTTTTGTGTTCAATATCACAAACTTACTTACATGTGAGGAAAGGCTATACAAGAAAAGGCTAGACTAGAAAGAATAAATCAATGTATTTAAGTAATTTATGATACTTTTATTATTTATGATACTCTCCCAAACTATGTCCATTAAAAACTATTACGTAGAAATCTTTAAGGACATACCTTACCATCAGTACATTTAATTTGGAGTATATCATTCATCTTTATCAGTTTCACGTCACAACTCGTGCCTAAAGTAAAATATATAAACATCAGATTTGCAGGAACACAGACTTTAATCGGTAGCTTCGATCCTCTGAACACTCCAGTAGTTCCTATAGAAAAAATGTATTTGGGGGCAAAGCAGGTAAAAGACATAGTTTTGTACACACAGAAGGAGGAAAGCTGACCTAACATCATAATTGACAATAATTTTGAGTGTTTTCAGGCCATTTAAATAGGACAGTTGTCTTAATATCTTTTCTCCCCTTCCTGGAAAATGGACGTGTGCACAAGAAAGCACAAGTAATAAAATAGCTAAATGTTTACAATTTTTATCTCATCACTGTGAAATTTCATCCTTCACATTTCCCACTTATTTTTGAAGGATTATTTTAAAGCAAAATCATGTGCTAGTATTTCCTACTAGAACTTGTGAATAGCTGTATCTATCAACAATGTTATCTTCTTTTTTAAATTACATTGGTGACATTTAAAATGCATGTCAATACTTCTGGATTTTTCTATTAAAACCCCCACAGCTAACTATTTCTAACTGGATCTGTTCCAGTTTCACTGTCAAAAATATCCATATTCCATAATTGGTGTCTTGTATTCTGTAACAACCCACCTGCTTTCCAAGCAACAAAACCTCTTAAGAATTGTTTAGCTATGGATTTTGTTTTAATACCTCATCTATCTCATGCTGTCCATTTGAAAATCATGCTATTGGTTTTTTACCCCTATGGTTTTGCAGTTAACCTCTAGTGATTAGATCTATTTCATAATCAGTCTTGTGTCTAGAACGCCAAGGAGTTTCCTCCCTTTTCTATGTCAAGGAGTGATTTATACCTGTGCTTTCCAGGGAGCAGCATTAAGGCTATACCTTCCTTTTCCTGCTGTTCCAGAAACCAGGAAATTTCTACTTGTTTCTACTCCAAAATTTTTCAGGATTAGATACTGTTAAAATTATGTAGGATGGAGCAGTTCACAAATTATGGGATAGTTTTATGGATAGTCATATCATAAAAGGGAGATATTTAATCCATACTCAGTTTTCACTGTTGCTTGTTAGGATCTTCTTTAGAGCAGAAGAGAAAAAACACTTTGAAAATGACAATGTGATTACAAGAAAGAAAAATTCATCTGCAGACTTGTGGCAGTGCCCTGGTTTCAGCTAGGGTAGAGTTGTTTTCCTTTCAGCAGCTGTTTTCCTTTCAGCACTGTTAGAGTGCTGTGTTTTGGATTCGGGATGAGAATGGTGTTGATAACACACTGATGTTTTGGTGTTTTGCTAAGTCATGTTTATCCCGAGTCAAGGACATTTTTCCTTGGCTCATGCTCTGCCAGTGAGGAGCTACACAGAAGAAACTGGGAGGGAGCAGAGCTGGGACGGGTGACCCAAACTGCCCGGTGGGCTATTGCACAGCACGTCATGCCCAGCACATCACTGGGGGGAGTTACCTGGAAGGGCGGCCAGCCTGGGTCTGGTCAGGGGGTCTGGCATCGGTCAGGGGGGGATGAGCAACTGCGTTGTGCATCGCTGGTTCTTCCCTTTTTATTACAAATACTACTATCATTCACCATTTTTACTGTATTTTACTTTATTGTCAATGATGACACTAATCTTATCTCAACCTACAAGTTTTACTTTGATTCTTCTTCCCAATCCACTGAGGTGTGGGGGGAGAGAGGGAGGTTGAGTGAGTGGCCATGTGGTGCTTAACTTCCACCTGGGCTTAAATGACAACAGGAAGGTAGACCAGGAACTAAGTTTATCTCGTTCAAAGCATTTACTAGATTTTAGGATTATGGTGACCGTGTGTCAATTCTGACTAATGAATATAGTAAACTGGATATAAATTGAGGTGTGTATATTTGCTTTGTTGCATCTGATATGAATGAGTGTTTGTATTTATGGAGATGTGTGCAGATTATGTAAAAAAAGAATAATACAGCTGTCATCCTGTATGAGATCTAAACTTTGGACGTTGAAGGAATGAAGCAGAAATTATTAAGTTGTCTATATGTTACATGGACTTTATTGTGAGATGGAGTATTGGAAAAAAATTGGCATCTTTAGCTGAGAAAGCTTTACATTTGTTATGTTATTTGCAAAGAATGTAAAATAAATGGCTTGAACAATTTAGATTAAATTAATGAAAAAAGTAAAAAATCCCCAAAGGAAGTCTTTTTCATTATAATCAACACAATCAAAATTTCAGGAAAAAAAAGTACAACTGGCTGCCACATCAAATTATAAAAGAATAAAATATCCTGCAAAATGTACTGTTAAAAATCTATTATGACATAACATAACATTATGTGAATGCTACGTATTTTTTCTACTTAAAATAGAAGAGGAACTAATAAAAAAAGCTTTTTTGTCTGGTTCAGGCAAAATGTCCCTGAGAAGATGGAACGCACAAAGTTCAGCTCAGCTCAAATTTTATGCACCTACGTGGTGTCCTATATTAATAATAATGATCTGTAGTTAAATAATTTTGCATTCTTGTAAACTGGACTAGGAGGACACCTATTATTAATGGTAATGTCTGCACAAAAATGGTTTTGGGGAAACCATTAAGGATGATAGATGACATTGGATATATAGAAAGAAGATAATGACTCCTTTCTTAGGGAGCACTTGCATGTCTATGCGAACCTAGCTTGTCCACACTGCTCAGTATGAGAGTATTGCTCAAGCATTTGTGTGTTTGGGAGAAAAACTTGTCATTTTGCAGAAATGACCCTTGAGGAAGAATGTGCCCCGCTTTACTGTTACAGTGTTTTAAACTGAAGGGGTTTGCAATTTCAGTGTGATCCAGAAGGCAAAGTCACTCTCAGTGTTAGTGGAAACTCAACAAATGCAATTTTTGTGTCAGAAGATCCTTCATGGTAAGGAGATGTTTATTGCTTGTAAATGGCTGCAGAAAACTGAATATATAGGCTGCCACAAGAAACTTTAGTCTGTGACAGAAGAGAGTAGTTTCTCCACTGTCCTGCAGGTGATGTTTCAATGGTCTAATCTAAGCATTATTACTGCACAAGGTGGGAAAAAGGAACGTCTTTAGTATTCATTTCTTCCTTTCTTTTTGCAATATTTTGTATTTTTGCAAACCTTGTTAATAATATTTTCTTTTATTCTAGACCATCAGTTGAGTCCTGGAGATGCTTCTACAGCCAGAGACCTACATCAGGGAGGTCTCTCCCCCTTTGATTTTGTGAGGCAGAAAATGACAAGGTAGGCAGTGGTTTATGTGAGGACAACACTGCTGAAGGCAGCAGATGTAGGCAAAATGCAATAATAATCCTGTTATGTTGTACTTTAGTCTCCATTCCAGGGGCATCCCTGACTATTTGCTGCAGGCAACTTCTGAATGCTTTGTGGAACAAACTTGCAGCTTGTCCCAGTGGGCAAAGACAAATGGAAGACTGGAACTGAAGCATTTTTTTGGCTAAGGAAAAAGGATGGCCTCTGAATTGGCTTGAGGTGCCAGCTATCTACACATGCCGCTCAGAAGTACATACAGAGAATTTGGTGAAAGCAAGAGATGGCTGGGGTAGTACAAAGTTCATGTCACTGCTGCCTCCTTTCCTGTGACTTGACTGTGGGAGGACAAGCTGGCTGCTCCACATGTGGAAGGATTTCGGGGGCACTGGCTGTTATTGGGAACATTGCTGGAACACACGGTCCCAAACATGAAAACTAGGAAAGTACAGGCTAATCTGTGCAATGCTTATATTTAGAAGACATTATATATGACAAAACATATATTTGAAAATGCCTTGAAATGTCTTCATAGACTTTAGATTTTACCCAGATATTGCAGGTGAAAGAGAAGAGCATTGGAGCAATTCAAATTTACTTTTTTTCATTATTATTTTGGTCAGAACATCTAAAGAGCAAAGGAAACAGCGGTTTCTCAGACTAGCCAGAGGAAGAAGAGTTGTCATCATTCTCCTATTGCCAAATAGCTCACAGGGTAAGGAATGCTTTGAAGATGCTGTCTCCTGCAAATGTGATGTAACCAGCAAGCTGAAGTAGGCTGACCAGATTACAAACATCTCTGAGAAGCTGTCAGGGTTTCTGAAGGGTAGGAGTGGTGGGACACCTCCTAGCAGATAATACTGGAGAGAGAATCATCCTGCGCCGACCTCCTTAAACCCTTCTGCTCAATCTTCTGCCTCTCTTGGGAACTCCTGGGACGTGTAATCTTGAGTTAGGAAGATGGGGCGGGGGAAAGGGCGAAATACCCTAGTCTGAACACAGAAGAAATGTCTAAAATGTTTACAAGACAGCAACCAGGTGTCTTTGCAGGTCAGGCTGGGTGGGTTTCCGCTGGGGAGGGGTGTTTGCCTCTTCTTTCAGGACTTTCAGCTGCAGCAGTGCAGTGCAGTGCGGGAGGTTGAGCTGTGAGGAGCGGTTTCACCCGAGTGCCAGGAGAGGTCTGTTGGTTTCTGTATTGCTTTTGCTTACTTCCCCTGTGGTTCGTGTGGGGTGGTGGAAAGGTGGCTGTTTCTCTTCGTGCCGTTGAACTGAATTAAGCGGCTGTCCTTAAGACCTGCTCCAGCAGGACAGCACAAAGAGGGGCTGAAGTCCGGCCTAAACCTGAATTTTGCTGTGCATTTCTGAAGTTCAGGTTTTGTCCTCTTACATCTGTGTAAATTATTTGGGCCTTTTCAGTGTTTGGATAGGACACAGAGGGGAAGTTAGCCAGACATTACACTTTATTTCCATTTTCACCCCATCTTTTGACATTTTTTAAGTGATTGACTGGAAGGAGTATAAAGAGGATGCATTAATACTTAACTATGCTGCAACAAATAATTGATGTTTTTAAAGTTTTCTTTCATTCAGGCTGGTCTGGAGCTCTCTAGCCTAGTTTATTTTTGATTATAGAAACTCATTTCAGTTAAATCATTCTATTATCAGCAGGATCTGCCCACATTTGGTTAGACTAAATAGCTCTAGAAACCACAGTGTTTTTTCCAATTGCTTTGGATCAAAGTTGCATTAACAAAAAAACTTTTGCTGAGATTGGCCTGGAACTTATTAATGAAGAAAAGTTGTATCAAGGGGTCTTTAATGAGTATTTGTGATGCTGCTAGTCACAGCTCTATCTTAGTTTTGAGAAAAGTCTACTGATTTTCTAGTTTTCCCACTTACAGCCTTGTTCATGCTCATGACGGGAGCTTCTATCTGTCTTTTTCTTTTGCCGGTCTCTTGATCAGTAATGTCCTTTAGTTCCCTTGGTGCTTTGCAAACTCTTTATCTTTTGGCAGGTAAAGCTAACAGGTCAGAAATGAAAAAAATCTTATTTTTTCAAACAGCTGCATTTATGTTGTTGATACATCTGTTTTTACTGAATGGCTTCATACTGCTACGTAAGACGTTACATTCATTTTATGAATCCTTCATGGGTCTTGTCTGATCTTGTAATTGTATACGCCATCAAACATTGAGGGGGTCTTGAGGAGAAGGGGGAAGTTGCAGGGTTGTAAAATGGGGGTGGTCTTTAGGTTTTTTGATGCTCTGATACTGTTTTGTGAATTACTCCAGCAGTAGAAAGGGAGGTACAAGTTGATTTCAAGGTTGTTTTCTGTACAGTTCCTCAAGACAGAATTGGTAAAATACCTCAGAGCCAGTGAGAAGGACCTCTGAGTGACACTAAAAAGGGTTTTAAATCTGTGCCTAACACTACAGTCCTCTACATCATACCGATATGGGAAAAGGTGATAAAAGCATTCCGTAGAGTTACAAGGCTATTTTTCAATGCTGGGTCATATTCTGAATCCCTCTGTTCCTGCCAGTAGTTGCATTCAAGTATTGGGATGGATTTACAGGACTGCATCTTCTCTCTTAAAAACAACAGCCAGACGTCATAAGTCAGAGCATCCCCATGGTTGTGTATTTATTAGTGTATTGCCTTCTAAATAGTTTTTGTCATTCTTGGTAAATAAGCGTATTGTCTGTGGTCTGATATTCACAAATTTTACCTGTTCTATTTGTGCATCTGATTAGTTCCTGTACGAGAATGTATTAATATATTAGTTGCTCTGTAAATTCCTAACTTGCATGCCATGTGTTTCTCCTGTTGGTGGTCCTAATTTTGGAAATGCAGAAAGTTTTTTNGTAAAGGATGTGTTGTGGTTTCTTTGGGAACTGACTGAAACAGCAGCTTCTCACAAGTGAGCTGGCTCTGACTCCAAATGGACAGCTGTTAGGAGAACACACATGGCACCTTCAGGGCATTGCTCTTCAGTTTTCTCCTTTGTTAAAAAGATCAAAATGGCTATTCCTTAGTTTTAATGTGAATATACCTCCATTTTCTTTACTTAATTGCACAAAGTTCATGTTAGGTTCAGAATTTCTATCCATGTTGCTGCGCATTAGGACTATGAATCCACCTGTTTCCTGCACCCACTTCCCCATATTAAGCATCTGGAATCAGATTTGGATTTGTTACATGGAAATTCCAGGGACGACAAAGAAGTCAGACTTGGATAAAAGGGAACCATAACTGGGA
>VYZQ01040264.1:9247-20756 GCA_013400655.1 Mystacornis crossleyi
CTGAGGTCCTCTTGAGCTTATCAGAAACACTGTCTGCTTCCAGGAACTTGTGATGTCTAACAAGCTCCTGCTCTTTTTTGTTAAATGATCAGCCTTGCAAACGTTTTTTGCCTGAGTAAGAACCCAAGTGGGATAGTATTTTTTGTTCTCACACTTTCAAATGAAGTTTCCAACCCGAAGTGTGGCCAGGATGGAACACTGTTATGACCAAACCTCCCTCTCTTGCAGCCCTACAAACAGCGCTCCACAGTGAGACCCTTGGAGTTCTCCTGGAGCAGCCCCTGTGAAGAGCAAAGCCCCTCTGAGTGGGGCCTTTCAGAGCCAGCGAACTCCCAAGTTTGCTGTACTACGAGGATCCCTGAACAGTGAGATCCCTGACATCTCGAGGCTCCACCCTTTGCAAAAGCATCTGAAGTGGGTATTTCACGTCCTTCAAAGGGATTTTTTCACAGGTACCTTATACCGACTCTGTGTCTGTGTGCATGCAAGTGTGCATATTCTGTACCAAATGCACAAGCAATGCTGCTCTCCTAGATTCTTAAGTACTTTAGAGTTGTAAGTTAGGTCTGTACGTTACTGTTGTGGTATAGTAAATCCTAATGGATCCTTTGCTAAATCATTTAACTTCGGTTACAAGTTGAGTTAAGTTAAACGCTGGTAAGTTTAAGGTGATGTTTAGTGCTGTGGGCCTTGAGGCCATATTACCTTTAATCCTTCTTTAGGCTGTATTTTCTTTTATCTTTACTCTTTCTATTCTTTTGTTTCCCTTCCCACCCCCTTTCCTCCTCCCCAGGTTGTTTTGAGGGTTTGGATTAATTGATTCTGGATTTTTGTTTGCTTTACCTCAGTGTGCTCTAACCATCTAGTAAGTAGTAGAGTGAACCTTGCCAATGAACTTTGTCATGCTGTTGCTTGCATATTAAATGATTTTTACTTATACTTTTGCACGTGATTTTTGAGCAATCTTAAAACACTAATTCCCAACAGTGTCATCTGCAGGTATAAAATGAGATCACTGAAGCAAGTGCTCACCATAGGTGGGTGAAGCACCAGTCTGATGGTTAATTCTTTCTTTTTCATGGAGACCCTTCCTTGTGAGGAAAATGCTTTAGCTGTCCCTGAATGCAGTGGCTGTTGTTGCTGAAGATCATTAGACATACTCAAGTAATGTAGATGCCTACTTCGTGGTATAGAATTCTAGCAATTTGTTTAGACTACTATTGAAAACAAGTATGCATATTTTTCCTGCTAATATTAAATTCTCTTTTTATCAATGATTTTTTACTGCCATTAAAAAAAAAAAAGACAAAACAGAAAAGAGTGGTAGGAGCAGTCAGCAAAGTACACTTGTGCAAAAATGAAAGAATGTTTTATATTTGAAATCTCCCAGGAGAATCTCCCAGGTTACTTGTATAGCCCCTATTATTTTTTGAAGGTAGATGAGAAGGACCGTTTACAGTAAAGACAGGTTTGCCCAAGTTGCTCTCTTGGACACTGCTGTCTGGCAATAGACTTAGAAATGTGCAACAGGAATAAGAAAATATTGTTTTCGCAGGTCCTGTAATTTCCGTAATAAATGCCTTTGATGCTATCTCATGCTAGAATTTGGAGCCATAAAATGATGTAGATAAGCACTGTATTGTGTTTATAGGTGGTGGAACTTAAGTACAGAAAGTCGAAGTGGATTTGCAGAAAGCTGTGCAGAAATTCAAAAGCCAACCAGGTACAGAGCTTTTGTTTTCCAGCACTCAGCTGCATACTTGACAAAAGCTGCATTCTGAGCCTAAATCAGAGCCCAAAGATTTTCGAAGCCCAAACTGGGTGTCTTGTTTTGAAAGCATGTTCCTGAAGTGTGACAGCAGATTGCGAATATTTTGTTGAGATCACTTGCCTCTCAGGAATGAAAGGACAAGCTGTTTTTGTGACTGAATGAGGTTAAGGCTGGTGGAGCCACTTGGGCTTATCCCAAGGGTCCCAAGGTGCACAGCTGATGCATCTGCAACATTTTGTCTTCCTCATTTAACTTTCAGTTCAAAACAGATCAGTCACTGCCAGGAACTTGTAATGGCATCTGCAATCCAAAGAAAAAATCTATTGTTCATATCAAAGTTTCACTCTGGTTTCAGGCTGAGAAACCTTGATTGCTGACTGTGAGAGCTATCAGATTTATTGCACAGCATATCTAATTACTTGATATGATTCTCTAATTCCAAAAATGCTATTAACACACAGAAGAAATTTATTATATTTGAGAAAAGGGGTGATTATTAATTTCAAGGCTTTGGATCTTCCTCATCATTTACTGAATGAGGAAAGATTTTTCTCTCTCTAAGTCAAAGAAAGGTAGGTGGCTTTGCACTGCATATTTATGTGTGTAGACATATTCTTCCAGAATGCATTCATTTTGCTAATTGTAGAAGTTTGAGTAAGATTTTGAGAAGTTTTCACTTTAATAACAAGATTTGGTTTAGGTAAGAGGAGATCCATCTTTCATTTTTATTATTTTTAAAACTTCATCACCTTCCAGCTGTACTAGATACACTGGAAAACAAAAGCATGCAGAATGTATGCAGCAGCAAGTTTTTTCAGTTTTAAGGCTCATGCTTACACACATTGAGAAATCATAGTTCCCCTACTACTAATGTGGACATTTAAATTATTTGTGGACTGGGATCAAGACTCTTAAAAATATTACAATGGGTTCTAAAAGTAATTATCATGGTGAATTCTATTCTATAAATTAGCTAAAGATTTAGTTCTCTGTTTTCCCACGCTTCTAGTGGTATCTTCAGTATTGTGTCTTCCCTCCTACACTAAAAGATACTTCAGTTGTTTATTTTGAGCTGCTTTAGAAGTACTAATACTGTGAAGCAATATAGAACAAGATGTAAACCACAGTATCTTGAAATGACTCAGACTGCAGACAGACTTATTCACGTATCTGTTACCTCAACCTTGTACATTTTTCTCTCTAGCTTTCCAGTTTAACTTTGCTTTATCTGAGGATATATGTTAATACATCATTCATTTAGCTCATTTGTGTTTCCAATTGTTATATATTTTTCAGAATAAAAAAAGTGTTGAACACTTTCCCTCTACACAGTAAGTTGGTCAAGAAGGTCAGTTGACATGTTTCTTTCAGAAGCTGTGACCTCAAGGCAAAAAATTCATGTTTCCATTAGTATCTCACGTAAGATAAAGCTGCTGAAAGTTTCTATGTCATTCCTAAATTAAAATTTTTAAGCACAATGAGCAGGAAGTCAGCTAATCCTAAACCAACTGTAAGAAGTCTGCTTCCATCTTTGTAGCACAAAACTGTACGAAATTTAAACGAAATTAAGAAACAAAATGGCAAAGTGTCCCTTTTTCTCATTTGTTGCTACACAGTAGACTTTCAGAGATGTATTTATTGACTCATTTTCTTGTGCTTTTCTTCACTTTTGGTTTCATGATAATTGTTCTGTGCCTACAGATACTCCTTATTTCCCACAAAATATGCAAACTGAGATATGGAAAGGGAACGTAATGAGATTTACTGAAAGAGATCTCGATACTGTCAAACAGCCCTGTATCAAAAAACATGTGGGAAAAGGCTTTCTCAGGAAATCTCTGCTATGAGCTTACAAGACAGAAAAATACCAAGGTGAATGTATCTCTCTTCTCTGTGTGCCAGCACTGGGTTACAGAGAAAACAAAACAAAACAAAAAAAATAACCAAAACCTAAAGCAAAGTACTTGGAACTTAAAAAAAAAAAAAAAAAAATCTGTTCAAAGCTCAGAGGAAGTTGTAAGAGAAGACTGGTGTTTGTTTGAACAGATTCAATATCCCCAGCTTCAAAACAGACAGATTTTTCCCAAAAGGCAGATACCAATTATAAACCCAGTTGTGACTTCCTTACTCTTCATGCTTGAGAAATGAAAACTTTATGTTTTATTGAATATTCTAAAGGCTTAGGTTGAAGACCACTAATGCAGAAGTGCTTTGAATTTTTTTTTAGATATTTGAAAAGATTAGCAAAAGCTGTTATTTTTCTTTCCATGAGCACCTGGAACTCACTACTCCAAATAGGTTGTTGGGGGTTGAGGAGGTTTTCTTTTTGTGTGTGTGTGTTCTTTTCTTCTCCTCTTAAAGGAATGTTTCCCCATATTAAGGAACGATTGCTGAGTACTTCAGAAAAACAAAGGACCTAGCCAGCCACAAGGGAGGGGCCCAATTGTCCCTTTTTTTGGTCTTGGTGGCGTCTTCTCAGGTTGGGGAGCAGAGACATCTCAAAATTTAGAACTGGAAAAAAAGAGGTGGGGTAGAGTGCTTGGGACTCATTGCTCTCCTGGCGTTTGGAGGGAGCGGAGATTGCAGCCGTAGTGGGGAGAANAGGTATAATCAGTAAGAAAAGAGCTTAAAATAAAGTTAAATTTTATACTGAAATAAAGGGGCCTTTGTCCTTTCTGAAAAGGAAATCTGAAAAAAAAAAACCTCTGTTGAGCTTTGTACAACTTGATGGATAGATTAACTTCAAAGGGAAGATAAAAATTACTGATAACGAACAGGAAACAGCTGCATCTGTACATTGCTAGGATTTTAGTTGTGACCCTGAGGTTTAAGTCTACCCAGATTTGTTGCAGTTGTCAAAGGAATGAACTCAATAACATGTCAAATATAATTCTTTTAATGATAGTAGTGCAAGATATATAATTTATCTGCCATTTTTACTCCCTTTTTCATGTACTATACATCAATATTTCATATCTTCTCAGTTTCGTTTCTTAAAACAGTGATTTTGATCAATGAATTGAAGTAGGATTTCAGTAAATAACTTTTGTCTGTTTATTTGGAAACAGGGCATAGACATCTCCTCTTGGCTTGCTGGTGGTCTGCACTTAATCTCTATATAAATACTATAATATAAATAAAATCATAAAATACTTATGTGGTAAATAAAATACTTATTAATAGTCATAAAATACTTATGTGGTTTGCATAGTTCACTGTTGTCTAGGAGACAGAAGGTAGTAGCAGCACTTTGAACAGAAGCACAGGCAAGTTCTCCAGAGGGAAATTGCCCAGTCCCAATCTTGCAAGACAGATGAGAAAAATATCCTTTCCTCTCTTCCACATTTGAGCTAAGACAACAAGCAGAGTTAAGAATAAAAGTGTTGGGGGGAAATGCCACTTGATTCTTATTTGCCATTTGTTTAAATTTCCGTATTCCTTTCAGTTTTCTATTTTTCAGTCTTTCCCTTAATGCTTGTTGTCTAGTGCAGTGTTCTCATTTTCTGTCTTTAGTTTCTCTGTCCTCTCATTTTCATGCTTTCTTAATCACTGTACCTTTTTTTCATTCTTATTTTGTTATGTTTCATTTCCATACTTGGCTCTTTGTTGCATGGCCTGAGAATTTCTCCTTAATTTTCAGCTGTTCTCTGTGATCAACATCAGTCCACTTCCTTGGACTCTTTTCCTTGCTTTAGTCCCAAGACTCAATGCATTTTTGCTTCTGGAGCTTCCTTTTCTATTATCCTTAAAATCTGTAGGAATGCTCCAAGCACATCACAGAGAGAGTAGGCTTTCACTTGAGCTTGTGTGATCTCAAGCCTGTAAATCTGGCAGCAGTTCTAAACGCATTCTTTTCTGGCAATCAAGATGACTTTCGGCATTATGGGCTTCAAGCCACTTTAAGGGTCACTACTATCTATTACAAATGATTTATTTCCTTCCTTTAGGTGATACACCCACCAGTGTGGGTAAAAGAAAGTAATCAGTAGTACGGGCTGACAAAGAAAACCAATGGCAAGAATAAAACTTTAGGTACATTATCTGCAGCAGACATCAAGATCACAGAAAAACAATAATAACGCCTGGTGTGAAATTTGGGCAAGTCATGGCAAGGTCTACTGGTCCAATGCACAGCCTCATTTGAATGCTCAGAGGCAGAATTCAGTTTCCTGTTCAATGAGGAACATTCTGAAGCTGCAAGTAGGCTCTTGTCCTAGGTTGCAATGTAAGATGTGCCCAAAAGTATGAAATCTATTACCATCTTCAGGGGCTGTTGAACCTAGGTGGGGCAAGTGTTATCTTTGCCTCCTCCCCCCGGGCTATCTCTTGTTAATGGCCCATCAAGGCTGTGCTGCATGACTCAGAGATAACTCCCTCCAGCAGCTATCTCTGTTTAATGGGCAATCAAGGACCCACCACATGACTCATAGAATAACACCAGCCCATTGTGAGATGCTCCACCCAGGGGGGAGAAGCCAAGCATTCCCACCTGGATATAACCTGGGGTTTGCAGAGGCACGGGGAGCCCTTACCCACTGGACTTCCAGAGGACAAGAGCTACTAGACCTTTCTGTGGGATCACTGCTTTGAACAAGACCACTTCATCTGGACTGCTACCACTACCCCCACGCAGGTTGTCAGGTTGTATTCTGATTCTGTCAGTAGTTTCTTTTGTACTGCATTTATTTTTTCTTTCTATTAAATTGTATTTCTGACTTGGAGCCTCTCACTGGTTTTGCTTTCAAACCAGTACAGCTCTAATACCGGAGTTCTGTTTGGATAGAAGTTTCCACGTGGCTCAGCTCGCAGAAAAATAGTCCAGGTCTGTTACTAGATAGCTAGTTTAGCGAGAGTAACAAGTAACTCAAATTTGCCATATACAAGTCTTCAGTAATCTTCAGAAGTGACACTTGACCCTGGGCAGAGGGCAAGTATGAGTCCTGTGTATCTCTAACAATCCTTGTAAATATAAAGGTGGTTAATTGGGTCATCTGCTTTCTATAGTGTTCTGAATGAATATGGTGAATAAAAGACCCTAAGGATGTCCTCACAAGAAGACCCCAAGCCCTCCATTTATTCCTTTTCAAAAACAGTCTGTATTATCATAGCACTGATACTTGGCTGCCCTAGTTAAGAGAGAAGTCTTTGAAGTGCTGCCTAAGATGGGTTCAAAGGTAAAAAACTCCATAAATGAGAGAGAGGTAGCTTTGTATATTGAATATAATTGGCATTTGTTAATTTTGCTCTCATTTCCTGTTGTGTCTTTCTTTTATACTTAGTACTAAATGTAGTGCCCCATTTCCACAGTGGTCTTCAAAGTATGGAGGCTTGCCTTCCGTTTTGATTTCAGTTCTTCATTCAACCTAAACTCATTGGATGAGAAGGCAGCCTGGTGCAGACTATCATGATTCTCTTTGAACAGTGAATATATGATTTTGAACTTTTTTTTTAGAACATCTCTTTGAATATAATGGTTACTCCAGCTCTTCTTTCCCTATTTAATTTTTTATGAGCTACATGGAAAAAATATTTCATCCTGTTAATTTTTCACCACTGTTTTAATTGACTTTGAGTTCTCTAGCTACTATTCTCCTAGGCACTTCTTTACTGGCTGTTTTTGTTTCTGTGAACTTGGGCTAAAATAAATGTTACCTGTTTATATGGGCTACAAGTCAGGCAGTGTGATATATAGCTTCTATTTCTATGATCCCCAGACTGGGGTTCTAAGCCCAAAGTTAAACTTTTAACTTTCTGCTAAAATTATGAGAAGAGATGGGCATTTAAAAATAAACTCAGCAACTTGAGCTGAATGAGGAGATGATAAATAGAGGATGCTGAATACTGACTTACTTGCCCCTTATCTCCCATCACTCTTTGGGATCTTAGGCACTTGAATCAGTGCTTTTGGCATCCTTCTCCATTTAGTGAGGAGACATAATAGTGGTGTTTCCCTCAGGTGCCTACATCAAAACCAGCATATATTTACCATATGAATTACAATATTTGAGTCTCCTGTAGTCAAAAATAGTCCTTTAAAAAAAATGAATACACAGTCTGTGGAGCCAGGAGTGTTAAAGGAGCATCTATCAGGAACACAGTCATTGGTGCACTCCCTACAGGGTGAGAGGCCTGGAATCAAGTCTTGACTTCCCTTGCCTCTTATACATTTAGTGCTAAAGTGAACCTTGGAAACACAAAGGTACTCTATTCCTTTCTGCCTCTGTTTCAGCAAATGGTATGGTAGGTAAACCTCTAACCCACTTCTATATAGGTCTGTCTGTATTGTAAAGAGAGACCTTATCTTGGCCAGTGGAATATGGATCTGTATCCCCTCAGGTCAAGAAATTTTTCCCTGGATGAGTGCATTAATGCCTATCCTGTTCTTCAAAGGGTGTAGGCTCCTCTACATTCTACTGGTATAATGGGCGTTTTATAGAGAAAGCAGTAAATGCTATCTTTTACAAAGATTCTGTGCATGCTCCCTGTGTGCCTCCTGAGATGTGTGCTGGTACTGTTGGTATGGGAGATTATAAGGATATAATTTCCTTCCCTCTTTCTGAATTCAGCAGATTATATACATGGGGCTCACTAGTCTGTTTGCACATGTTCCCTGTGCACTTTGAAGTATTATTCCAGTGATAATAAAGAAGGAAAACAGATACTGTGTTCCCATTTCAGAATGGTGTTTTTATTATTAGCACTGGTGCAGAGTCCTTCTCAGTCAAAAAGAAATAAAGAGCAAATTTTCACTGTTTCTTTCTCTTTTAATGACATGGTTTTGTTTCTTATGGGTAGTTTGGAAGAGTATCACTGGATAGGTTGTGAAAAACTGACATTATTAGATGTGCTAGATGCTCACAGAAATTCACTAGATTTTGTTGTTGCTGTTGTTGCTTTATTATCTGATACCTGGCACTAATCTCTGCAAGTTAGTGGAAAGGTAGTTCGTATGCATACTCCACCATTTGAAAGGAATGTTTGCTTTAGGTAAGAATATCTTATCCACGTTAAATTACATTTCTTTCAGCTATGAAAGAAAAGTACAATTATGATATATGTTCAGTAAAAACTGATCTGGCCAAGACAACTTTCCATAAACACTTATTTTTAAATTTTGCATATCTGGTTACTAAGAATGTGATCTGGGCTGGAAACTGTTGAAAATATTATGTGTGCCTTTCACAGTAAAAAAGATAACAGATGTAAGGTATCATTTCAGTTTATCTTTCTCCTTTTAATTAAAAACATCCTATTAGAGATAAGTGGCATCTCATCAGAAGGAATTTGTGGAAAGAAGAATTGAGTCTGTTCCCTGTAACTCTGAATCAGAAATGATAAAGGACTTACTGTAAAGTGTTATATATATGCAATGATAATGCTCTTAGGTTTACTGCTTAAAGTGCAGGCTTTATATCCTTTGAAGATACCTCTGATTTAAAAAACAACAAAATGAGTAAAACCAAAGACATTTTCATTTTTTTAGTACTGATATTTATTTCTTTTCTAAAAACGGGGGTAAAAAACTCACTTGCTTATCACAATGCTTATCACAAGTTTTTTAATTTTGTCAGGTTTGGAGCATGTGTGCTGTGTCGTGGTCTGCTTGTGTAATTCAGTGAGAAAACAGTTGCAAAAGATGTGTTTGAGCTGCTTTTATGGTCCTGTGGTCTATTCCCATAGACTATTACAGATTGAGAGCTTTTAACATATCAGCTTTCTTAGCAGAATAATTTAAGATGTCTGTCCAAAGCCCCAAGGTGTTCTCCGCATCCTTCTACCTCCAGAAAATATTTTACATATTCCAGAAGATATTCTAATATTCAGAAGATATTCTTTATGCTTTATCTTCCCTGGTAAAGCCACTCATCATGGGGGTACCTAAAGATCTGAAGAAGTTCTTCCGTGGCTTATAGATCTACATCACTTGATTATTCCCTTCTTTAAGAAATCCTTGAAAAATGGCTATAGATCAGGTTCTCTGTGCTTTGACCACTGAATGTTCTTCTGCACAATGCTTACAGGGTAGAAAAACACCAAGCAGATATTCAGATATTTGTGAACTTCTTCTAGCACAGTTTAGCATCTGCCAACAGAAGGGCCAAAGGCTGTGCTGTTCACTACTGAATATGAAGGGGATGATGTATTAGGTGCAGTGTGGCCATGCATATGAATTTATTTGATATCAACAAGATTGAAAATATTAGAAGGTAACATTACCATGCCACCTGTGTCTATACTACTCTGCTGAGTGCTCCAGGATAGCTGCCTTTCCTGTGTCCCTGAGGTGTCATAGGAAATGGTGGGACACAGCTGGCCAGACCCAGCAGTGAGGGGTAAAACAGTGGATACCCCCCTCTTTCTGCAAGGGAGCTGCAATTTTCCTCCCCAGCACCAGGACAGATGAGGTCCTGTACTCATGGTCAGTGCTTTGCTGGTATCTAGTTAAATCCTGGCCTGAGCGAGACAGGTGAATCACAGTGATGGAACCTAAGATGTGTGTTACACAGAGGACTTTTCGGCTCATATTGTGGAAAGCCCCAGTGTCAGACAAGAAATTTTTATAAGATGTGTGTAATGCTTGTGTTTACGTGCATAAATAACACAGTGAATGTGTTCAAGTACAATTACCTAAAAACAGCGTTTCTGAAAACCTTGCTGTTGAGGTCAGGAGTTAAAACTAAATACAAATTTGATCCTACAGTGCCTGAGTCATTTCTCTAATCTTCATGAGTTGTGTAAGTATCAGAATTATTTCTATAAATTGAGCTAAAACCCAGAAAAGGTCACAAGGAATTTTATGCAACAGCTGTATCTAAGTAAGAAAAGATTTTTATGAGGCTCTTCTAGCCCTCCGCTTTGACAGATGAGTAGCAGTAACAATGATGAGCAGTAGCTAACCCCTGCTTCTGAAGTGCTGGAAAGCAGCTTAGACTTTTCTATGGCAAAACAGGGAATTCAGACTTGAAGTAAAGTATGCCGTAAATGTTAAGGCAGTTTTCCTTTTTATTGCACAGCTAGCATTGCCAGAAAGCCAGTAGATTAGCCTCGCTTGACGAAATTACAGGAGAGGATAAAAATTTTGCCCAGTGAATTACAGTGTCAGTGATTGCAAAATTTGTCTCAGTGTTTGCCTCTCTGCTAGTAAATGCAGTGTAGTCATGCTGTAGGTCTGACACAGATGTGCAGTCATCCATGCCATGGCCATGGTTCCTGGCATGCTGTTGATTTAGGTCAGATAGTGTATTGGCAGGTGAATCCCAGGCTAGTATTCAGGACACACCAGGACACATTCCCAGCAGGAAATTTCTATGGACTGCCCTACAAAGAGAGGATTTGGGGATTTTGCATTAAATAATATTTTTCTATTGCAGCTCTGGACTTTTCTCTGGACTACTTTTTTTTTGAAGTAAGCAATTTGTCTGAGCATCTTTGCTCCCCAGCAGGAAAGGAAGAGGACAATGGTTCCCCTGGTGTCTAAAATGACAGCATGTCCAGAGGGAAATCCTCCAATCTCTACCCTGGCTCTCCATAATAGTTCAAACTGAGCTTTTCCTAGGCGAATGGAGGTTGTTCCACCTTTGAATGGTAAATAGTCTTCCTTGAGTCATGTGTATGATCCAGTGCTCTACGGGAAATGGCCAACTGTGCCATCTGTTCGTAGCCAGGCATGACAAGTCTCAACTCAGGGCCAGGGACCCCTGTGAGTCAGCTAACCTGACCCATCTCGCACTCCTGCGG
>VYZQ01040299.1:0-24676 GCA_013400655.1 Mystacornis crossleyi
AAAAAAAAAAATTAAAATTATTCAGCCTTGAAGTATTTTTGTTGCTGTTTCAATCTAAGATCTTTATCCTCCATAATATGTGCTGAAGCATGTCAACTTCCAAGACTGTTTACTGACTTTCTCCTCTTGGAGGTCAGTGAAACCAACCCCAGAGTCAGTGAAACCAACCCCTATCCTTCAGGCAAAACATGAAGTTTGTCATCAAAATCTACTGGTTTCCAAAACCTAACTTGCACCAGCAGGGAAAATACTGTGCACAGCAATAATCAAGCTGGGAAAGCCAGAGCAGAGAACAAAACCAATTAACAGCACAGGCTGGCTATACTTTTCTGACTGTAAAGTAAAACCAGTTTTACTTTACTTCCCAATATCAAGGGCGTCTTTTCCCCTCTCTTCATCAATTTTAGTGTCTGCCCAGAATGGGGTACATGCAGCAACTCACGTTTTGAAGCAGGGGTCCCCAGAGAGCAGGGACATTCCAATCGTGACCTAGAGAGGTGACACAAAGGCACATCATTAGCCATGCTGCACTGAGCTCCTCACTTCACAACAGCCAGGAAGTCAAGGACTAGGAGTAAAGATCCGCAAGACCTAGCTCCTTTCCCAAGGAAATCAACTTCAGAGATTTAGCAAAGTATTTCCCTCCCTGCCCCGAATCCCTGGCATCAGTAACTCCAAGTGGCAGTGGCTCAGCAGGACACCAGCCGGCCCATGCTGACAGTGCCTCGTAACCTTTTGCCTCCCTCCTGTTCCTGGTTTCTTTGTCAAGGGTCACTGCTTGGCCAAATCGATGCCAAATTATCAAAGGGCAACTCTGATAATGGGAAGCTTTCCAAGTCAGTCTAGCAGCACAAAAGCAAAATCCTGTCTCTGTACGTAAGAGGACCTTCTCTCAGGCGTGGCACTGCACTCTGATCTTCCCAAAGTCCTAAGTAGGATTTCTACTGTGTAAGTACTAGCTGTTGTACCTTTAGGATGGAGTTGTCCTGTCGGGTATTCTTAGTATCATATCCTTCCAGCAAGCAGCAACGGACAGTGGATCCAGAGCCCGCAAATTCTGCCAGATTTAGATCAGCAAAGCCCAGCTGTAGCCAAGAAAACATTGGAGGGGAAGGTGAGAGAACAGAAGTTACTCCATAACGGGATACACAGTGTCACACAGGCCAAAGGGAGAGAGCACATCTGTGAGCACGGGCAGAAACAGGAGCCAGGACACAGAGCGGTGGCTGTGAAGATTCCTGTTCTTGAGGATGGACAGGGTCACATTCCTAATCCCAAGCCAGACGGACACTTGGAGGCCTTCAGGAAGCCAAGCCCACATGGAGGAAGGCTGTATAGTAGTGGTGGTGGCCAGGACAGTGTTAACTAGCCTGCAGCCATTACATAACCAAGGACATGGAAGGCACTAGGTCAACGATGTGGAAAAAACAGAATCACACATACACAAACATAATAAGGCACTCTTTGTATTGGGCCATCCCAGAATGCAGTGGAGCATGTGAACCAGGAGATGAAAGGATATTGTTACAGGGCAAAGTGACACCATCCTGCAAAAAACAACTGAGACTTTGGGCACAGGGAGCTGGAGGCCCAGAGCCACGTGGCACTGCCCGTGCCTCACCCCTCAGAGGCAGCTGCTGGGCTGGGCAGCTCCTGGAGCACTCCTCCTCAACACTGCTAAGGTTTAACTAGCAAGGGGTATGTTTTGACAAGCAGAAGGGAAGAGAAATATTTGGAGAGATTTAGTTATGAGCTCTCTAAACCTTCTCTAACAAATGGGAAGCAAACAGGGAAGGTGACAAAGCTGAAGATCACAGGCATTTTCAAAAAGGGTGCTGATCCCTCCAGAGTAAATAAAAACACAATGAAGAGCACCTTTGTTTTCCTGCCCTAATCCCTGGTGTATTCACAGAGTGTCTCAAAGGAAAGGTTATAGTTTCTTTCATACACAGCTTTAGGACTAGAAGGCAGTTGTGTCTCATGTCGTCTGATCAGGAGGACACGCCGTACTCCGTATTTGGCCAAAACATCCAGGCGTGGAGCGTCTGCATCACATCAACAACAGGTCAGCTCCCAGAACAGGGAACACAGGTGGAGCAGCAGCAGGTCATTCTGTGCTCTGCAGCACATCCCTTCTGCCCTGCTGTTGACAGCTGGATGACACAACTGAACGGGGAGTCCCAACAGTAGCACCATTCTAAGGAATTGTGCTGCTTCTGTCAGCTGAGGAAGCTGATAGATAGTCACAGCACAGAACAGTCGCTGCCAGAGGAACCCTGGCTCCCACTGTCCCAAGTCAAGAGTCTAAACCACAGTCTGCTCAAGATATATGACTGAGGAGGAAACAGCAGCAAGATTAATATAGCTGCTTCCTTCATCCTATTCTTAAAGGGGAACTTCTGATGGCAAATGAAAAAAAAATAGGATAGAGAAGGAATCTTTTATCAGCAAAAAAGAAGGAAAAAAAAAACCTTTCACCCTCTCTTCTCACTTCTTAAGAATTCCATTTAATGCAACTGTTTCTTCAGCCCTTGCTGCAGAAATTTCTGTCTCTTCTAGCTAAGGGCTATGCTGTTTGCTAATTATTCACCGGTAAGGAAAAAAAACAGTGAATTTTTATCTCTTAGAGATAAACAGGACAGAGGAAAGTCACAGAGGGAGATGCAATCCATCACTGTGACGAAGACACAGCATCACCACACTAGGAGAACAGCATGGCACAGGGGTGGCCCAGACCCAGACCCCTCTTCCTCCACCACAGCACTAAATTCTGGAGGACATTGACACTGGAGCACAGAGTGTGGGAGAACCCTCCAGCAACCCACACGGTATGCTGAGGTCAGAAGCTCTTTCAGGAAGCAGACTCCCAGTATATAGAGGAAAGATCCCTTAACAAAAGGATGTTTTCAGATATAACCTTTCAGAATAGTTTCCTCAGTTTTCCAGCCAGCTGATGGTGTTTCTTCCAGCTCAGGGAAAAGAGTTTCCGCTTTATCAGTCCCTCCTGTTGTCTTCCGCTCTGCCACCCCTGACCCCGAGGTGACAATCACGTCAAACCCGAAGGTGTGCAAGTCACTGGAAACGCTGCCTGGAGCACAAACAGGCATCACCCTCAGTCCCTGCTGACAGGGGACCAGGTACAGAGGGCATTCATAAATTTCGTTTTCCTCTATATCTGCTGCCATGATTGGAGAAGTTCTCAGCTGAATTAGGATAGCTTTAAGAGGTGGGGACTCATGGTGTAGAACGGAAAAATAGCTGCATGGACATGCACCACAGACTTCTGCTAGAAGAACTAGGACGCCCAAATCAGTTCTGTCACAAGGACCTGCCTGGAACAAGGCTGGTCCACAGGGCAAGACTGCAATCACTCTGCCTGGTGTGGTATCTCTCATTTCTGAGCTGCTTCAGAGCATCTTCGTGGAGAACACATTGTCTTCTTGGTCTCCTGTGAGACCAAGCAAGATACCAGCCCAAGGGATGACAAGTACTTGAGATTTGGTCTCCAACTCTGGGCTGGAGAAACTCAGTCTCTTAAATGCCACTAAAAACAACTGGAGACTGAGCAAAAAGGAAGTAGGTTAGAACATGACCTGAATAAGCTCTCCAGGTTAACTCCACCATAGAAATGTGCCTTCAGGCTTCCTTTAATTCTGCCTTTCCAAATCCTGTTGAAAGCTTGAGGATGGACGCTGCAGGAGGCATAGGCTGATGCCTTTACTGTGTCTCTTCCTCCAGCTATGCTGCTCTCCCTGGAAATGCAGCTCTGCAGAATGAATAACCTCCCCACAGTGTGAATTTAGTGAAAGAGAAACTGATGGCCCTAGAGACCATGTCCTAATTAGCAACAAAAAAGGAATGATGTGGGCAGCCACACTGCCTTCTCCCACCTGGCACAGCAGAACACAGGAGCTAGTGCAGTACACCCTTCACAGCCAGTTGCCTCCACGGCCTCAGAAAGGATATTGATGAGAAAGAATTCTTACATGGCTGTGTGCGACCAGAGCATCTGTTTATTAGAAACCAGCAGCAGTGACTCATTTTCAAACAAACATGATTTCGGGCACTGTGTGAGCTCAGCTTCCAAGCCAACATTGTCTCTTGATCCAGCACAGGGAGGAGAAGAGGGTGGCCCATTGTCTGTCCCACAGCACAGGCAAAAAAACGCAGGGAAGAGAAACCAACACTAAGATCCCTGCTGATCCATTTGGCTTTTGCTTCGGTGTCTCCCGTGCTTTGGCAGGCAGTGATTTCTGCTGTAGGCTCCTGCCTCCACTCCTGAGGCAGTGAGATGCCTGCCCCAGCCCCAGGGGCTGCCGTGCTCTGGAGAACAGAACTGGAGTCTGTTTCTTTATTAGAGACATGCTGCCAGAAGCCAGAGTTCACATCTGACTCAGAACTTCCCTAAAGTTTGAGGACATACAGATCATCTCTCCAACCCCCATCTCAAATCCACATCCAGTGCAATCTGGATCCTGTCCCAGAAAGTCAAGTTTTTTGGGAAATCTCTTAACTCAGACTTAAACTAAGAACTAATGAGCATCTCTGCAGATTGGTCCACTCAGCAGTCACCGGTTTCTAATGGGTGTAGAGCCCTATCAGGAGACATGACCATCATCACTCTGTTACATTTGCCCTTTCTGTGCTCTTACCTTTGAGTAGGTTTTTCCGCCCTTCAGCTCCTATATTGGGAGACAAAACAAACAGGAAAAGCAGTTATTGTATGTGCTGGGGCAACAGGGGAAAAGTCATTATTCAGTCCTGGAATCTGCTCTCAGGATTCACAAGCCTCTCTCTCAAGGGTTACCATCACCTTGGTCGCTCCCATCCTCCATCAAGGACTCTTCTTGGAGAGGGAGGCTCTGTTCCTGTATATCCTGTCCCAAACAATCTTTCCTTTCCACCACAGTCCACGCAATTTTTCTTGCTGCCAAAAAGCAGCCAGTAACCACGTGCTGGTACACTACTGGTGCTACTACCTGCCAGAAGCAAAGCTGGATGCTCACCTTCCGGACAGACACTCGGCAGATGCAGGGGTCCAGGAGTCCTGTGGCAGGGTTGGCACTCATTTTACACACAAAGGTGAATTTCTTTTTCCAGCGGACACAGTTTTCCTGAACTTCCTCTCTATGAGAATGAAAAAAAAAAAAAATTCAAATAAAGGTACAAAGCCAAATCAAGATCAGCAATTAAGTAAAGATCTTCTGCAACAGCTTGGTTCACCTGAAACTGCACCACACAAAGGTGTTAAGTTAGCATCAAGCTTTTCACTAGTCAGTACAGCTAAAATCCACCCAGGTTACAGAAATACTAATCATCTCATCAACAGAATTTGCCTTTAAAACTCTTACAAGCTCTCTGACATTTCCTGCTCAGCCGGTTTAGCTCATTCATCATCCGGCCTGGATGGAGCAAATCTCCATACACAAACTGGGCTGAAGGTTCACAAGCTTATCTCCCTCCAGCATGTCTGTTTGTATAGCTTCTGCACAGAAAACGTGCTGTGTGTCCTGGATGGCCTGTCCTTCTCTGCTTCTCAGGCTGGGACTAAGCCAGTGACGATGGCCAGCTCGAAGGAGGACAAAAACACATGTGGTAACGCTCATAGTGCAGGCAGACAGGGCCACGCCAAGCAAACACTGCGTTTCAAATTCTGCAGGAGTTCAGCCAGGGAAGAGGTGGTTTTGCTTGCACAGCTTCTGAGCAGACCATCCTGATCTCCACGGTGAGTGGAGAAGCACATGGCTCCGGCATAGCCTGAGCCTGCAGAAGGAAGAGAAGAAGCCTTCCTGAGCACAGGAATCACTTCGGGTACAGCTCCAGCTTCTGCAGAGCCCTCAGGGGAAGCTGGATTTCACCTTTCCAAGGAGGCTGCTTCAAAGGAGCCTGGAAACAAGGTGTGTGGGTCCTTCCACAGGGCTCTGGTTTCCTACTGAGCCTCTGCAGGACCTGATCCATTTATGGTTCACAGCTTGGCCCTCAGCCAGTTCAGTTCTCAAAGTAATGAGGCCAGGGGGAGGAAGGGAAGGCACTACTGACAGCTGTGAGCAAGCAAGTTTGACTCTTATCTCTCCTCCTAGCACAGGACAAAGGGGCAAGGGCAGCTGATAAACTGTTTGCTTTAGCAGGGAAAGGGAGGCTTCCCACCATCTGACCCAGGCACGGTGTAAGCCAAATGGATTGGTGGCAAAGAGGAGAATGATCAGCCTTGGTGGTGTCTCAACTCCTTCTGGGAAGGAAAGGGAAAAAGCTGTAGCTCACATTGCCATTAGGGCAACCTTGAGGTGAGCCCAATGGGACAGACCCAAGGACTCGATCCTGAGCCCAGAGGTCCCTGCTGGTCCTCCAAGGCCTTCTGTGGGACCAAATGTGCCAGCCAAGGCAAACACAGAGAACAGAAAAGGAGTTCGGACAAACAACCGAAACCTGTAATCCTCTGTAATACAGATAAAGGCTGATCATCCCTGTTTAAAACAAGAGAAAACAGAAGGCAATTCAATTAGAAGGCCAAAAAAACAGAAGGCAAAACAATTCCTTCAAGGTAGAGAACTTAAAGCCCTTCCAGACAGAACTCAGGCTCACTATTGAAGTTAGTAAAAAGTGAGACATCTAAGTGCCAAAAATACCTTTGGAACTGGGATTATTAATTCAAGATGAGATCTGGTTTTCATTACTCCACTCAACTCCTCCTGTCTGAGAGAACTGGCGTAAGAAACACATCCAGAGGGATTAAAAAGGTTTTACCTATAATAAAATATTCACCATGCCAGCCAAATTAGGCACGTGACATTTCAAATAGGGGTGCCTTAAACATGACTCAATAATAGGCATCTTAAATGACCTAAAGGAAGGAAAAACTCAAGATACAGGTGAGAAAAGGTATGCAACAAAATGGAAAACCACCTGTGAACACATGCTTCAGGAACACAAGGCAGGTACAAGGGGATGCAGGAAACACTGAATATTTAGCAGCATTAGTCATCTGTGAAAAGGAACTGCTATTTTCTAGAAAGCAAGGCTAATGCTAAAGCTACCACTGACACCAGAGCTCCAAGTGAATGCTGGAAGGCAGCTACAAGTGAAAGATGTACAATCAGACCGCAGCACACTGGTGCACACCTTGTTCCCAACCCTGGTAAGAGCTCTAACTCCTGCCAGACGAGAGCATTCATGGGACTAAGCTCCAGTTCCCAGGTCTCAGAGCACATGCCTGGCTCCCACAGCTGCAGGATCATCAGTGGGATCAAGGGCTGCACCAGGACGCGAATTTCCTTACTCAGGAATTCTTGCTCATTTTACAGTGCAGCCATGATTAAGCATATGCTGGATGCTGCTAAGTCCAATGAAGGCTAATTACTTCAAAACGTGGTAAAAAGTACTGATTAGCAATAAAGAGCTCCATAGCTAATTTGCCTTTAGCGTAAGCTCCTCTAACAGACATTCTGCTTCTTATTAAGGATGTACGTTGGCTTTCCAGAACTGCTGTAGATACTACACAATGCAAGGGATTAGGAAAAGGATTTGGGGGTGTTTTGTCACCCACAGGACAGTAATCATCAACCTGAGCTGCAGGTGCACACATAACTTGGGGGTTTTATGTCTTTGGAACAGTCTGCACAGGGCAAGAAGGAGTTTATAAGACAAAATCCAGAGCTGCTTTCCAGTCACAAGTTTCAATAATTCAGTAATGAATTGCAACCTTTTTTCTTTTTTTACTTTTAAGGGTGGGGCCTGAGTCTGTATCATTAGGCAAGCAAGCAACAGCTCTATTGTTTCAAACCAAACTCTAAAAAATTAGTTCCACATTTCCAGAAGATGGCAAGTGGAGAAGCAATGGGCTTTGCCTATCCACCTCCCTTCAAGCTATCGTTAGGCTGGTAATTAGAGAACACTAAAATAGGGACAAAAAGAAGGAGGACTCAGATGATGAGCAGTTTTGTATTTAGCCTTGAAATATTCTCTGATGTACAATTAGAAACCATCATACAGAAACAAAAAAACACCCAAGAAGCATGGTGAGGGCTGCACTGAGAGGCGTTTTCTTCCATCCTAATCACAAGGCAACCAAAAGTAAAGCAGAGACGAACAGCTTAAAACCAGAAGTGTCTAATTTTAAGTTTTACTCTGTATTTGGAGAACCAGAAATAGTTCAGACCAATGCCAGGTCTAGGTGCCAATTCAATGGGTCTTCAGAAGTTTTATTTTAAAAAAGCTGTCTGTCTCATTTTGCAAAAAGACTCCCAGAAGGTTGAATTCCTGCCAAGCTAAGCTTTGCCCTCTTCTGACTTCAGACTTATTCAAAGCTGTGTAATTACACTTTCCATACCTAAATATACCTCCTCAGAATAAACCAGTGCAATCCTGTAGCAGCTTTTGTGAAAAGTGGAGTTTTGGAAAGAGCTTTGTGAGGTCTTCTAATCCAGGAGCTGCTCATCTGCCTCCAGCTCGAGGAACAGTTTTCTGCATCCCTCATCTACCATCCCACTCCTCGAGAGAAGATTTACCAGAAAAAGAGCAGCTGGAAGATGCTCCACCATAGCATGGTGAGAATTCAGGTAATAGGAATGATGCACAGCAGGGACTGCTTTACCTGCTTTTGGAGTGGCAGCAGTGAACTCAGAGAAGCCTCCAAGGCCACTCTGGGTTCAGATCTCACATACAGCTCTGGAGACAGGCAAAAAAACACACCACAAACAGACCTTAAAGAAGAGATGTTTCCCAAATGTGATTTTAGTGCCATGGATAGACTAGCACTGTTACAGAAAGCCACAAGGCTCACTCTGAATTCAAGTTCATAAAGCAAACACTTCTAGAAAAAGGCCACATATACGACCCATGCTATCTTGGGCTACTGTGAACCTCACTCCCACATGAAAACCCAGCTAATGAAACACTAGAGCAGACATTAAAACTTCTATTTACAGACTCAAAGCTGAGTTGTGGGTATCAACCTTCCAACACACCACCTGCTGACACACTTCTGCCTTGCTGAAGCATTTAGAAAAGCAGATGTTTCACTCTTTATGGCAGTTGTCACATATAAGACAGTGTGTCATAAAAAGGCCACAGCCTTACCGAAAGAGATGCAGCAAGAAAAAATAGCTTTTAATGTCAAACGTTTCAGTAGAGCAATGTGTCTCAGTCTGATGTTTCATGCATGGGGACAAATGTGGGAAAACCTCAGGCTCAATGGGACAGTATAGAGATAAGCACACACAAAGAGCTGCTTATTCAGATTTACTCCTCCTCATTACACAGAGGGGAAGGGTAAGCTTTCCTATTTCTGATGCTCAGTCCACATGCTCACTGTCCCCTCTCTGAGATGTGGATCTGTGTCAGAGCCTTCAAGCAGAACTAATCCCCCTCGCAGCAGACCCAGTCCTGTGCACCCTCCTCCCTGGTTCACCACTGCAGCAGGAGCAGCAGCATCTTATCCGGTAAGGCACAGGAGAGATAACACCATTTTAAAGAGGCTGCCAAGCTAACTCCCAGCTTAAGATTCTTCTAAGTGCAACGAGAAACAGCCCTTTAAGGGGCCCTGACACACACCAGCAGTGGGTCTTTTGGGTAGTAAGGGAACACAACCTCTGCAACAAAGGTACAATCCCCTCAATCACAGAGAGGGATAAAGAAACAAAAAAAAAAATCATGTTATTTCAGCAGATTGCACCTGAAAGGCATCTTCTACACCATTTCTTTACACAGCTCTGCTTTCATCAGCAGAGACACTGCTAAAACAGTCTCATCTAATCCCCAGCCCTTCCAAAGGCTGAATTAGAGCAGAATCACTGACACTCCCTTAGCTTGGCAAAACCTGGAACAATCCTGCATTTTGCTCCAGAGAAGACAGTTAGTATTTTAACCAGGTTTTCTAGCGCAAAGCTGTAGGAGAGACCTTTGGTAAGGGCAAGGAAAAATCCCTGAAAAGCCTGTTTTGAAACACCCTTTCTAAGATGCTCAGGAACCAGTATTCACACCTCCGACATTCACAGCACACCAAAATATATCCCATCCTACTAACACAGCAGGTCCTGCTACAAACAATGCCTAATTGCTGCCTATAAAACACAGGAATTACAAAAGTGGGTGAACATACATATGTAATACAAAGCAAGCCCTCATTTAGCCATTAGCTGGTTTAGATTTACAATCCAGAACCTGCAGGTATCTCCAAATAATGGGCTTAGGACAGGGCACTTCACTGCAGTATACACGCTATTAAATAAAAATGCAGCTCTGAGGCCTTGCCATCCAGATGTCTGGCAAGGAAAAGGAGAGAAATCCACAGTGAGCACAGGAGAAATCCACAGGATGCACTGCGGGCAGACAGCACAGGAACAGGTCACATCAGTAAAGCTTAGGGCTGCCATGATCCATTTTATTTTGTTGTCAAGCTCATGGAGGCCAAGCACAGGTAGGAAAGCAGAAGCAAACACAATGCAGCGATAGGTGCTGGGAAGCTCAGTGGAAACATATCCCAGGAATGAGAAGTGACACACCATATCCCTTGGGGAACATCATACAGAATCATGAAAACCAGCTGGATACACAGTGCACGAATTCCTAGTTTAACCTGGAGGTGGACATATGCTTCACAAGTTTACACAGAGGGGTTTTGCTCGGGTCTTCCCTGAGCAGAAGCAGTGCGAGGGCTGCAGGGAACTCCCAACAATGAAGTTACTCTGCTGTGCCTGAGCTTACATCACTGGCCAGAACAACTGCCAACCCAAGGAGCTGGACGTCTCCCCCTCTGCAAACAACCCCATATTCTCCAGCTGACAAGTGCTAGTTGTTGTTCAGTAGACATGAGCAGTTATGATGGAAAAATGGCTCAGAGACAGATGATGCAGACTGTGTTACTGAGAGAACTAAGCGAGCCTTTGTCATTTGAAACAAGTCTTATTTAGATGTTTCACTGCAAGCGTTTTAAACAAGGGTTCAGCAGTAAGGTCACTGCATCTACCACCTACTCGCAAAATTAACTTTTGAACTTCCAGCCAACCCATTCCAATGGCCCATGGTGAAGAAGGACACCTACCCACACCTCCCTTGTGGCATCATTTTGCACCTGTTTAGTTCTTCATTTGCGCCAGAGCAGTGATATTTAAAGGCTCTCTAAATGCCAAAAGTGTACACCAATGCTTTTAGAATGAAGCAATCGCACAANATGAAGCAATCGCACAAGCCAGTGTTTTTCAGGGGGAACAAGGCAAGCTCCAAAACTTCTGTAGGGCTTCATCTGCTGTCTCGGTTCTACCTCACAGTCAGAGATGGACATATATCCACTCCTACTGTTCACTGGCAGCTGGGGAGGTGGGGAAGAGTGAATGGGGAAGGAAGAGTAGGGGAAAGTCAGCTCAGGAAACCAGATTCCACTTATGCAGTTAAGAGCACAGGCTGCTTAATCCCTATTTGACTGGACATGCGACAAATACAGGAAGAGGGATTAATGGCAAATGTACAGGAAAAAAAAAAACAACCTAATGGAAGAAACTTCAGTCACAACTGAGAAACCAAGGTAAGGAACAGTCAAGGTGGCTTCACTGGAGGACAGGGGACAGTGATGACAGCACCAAGTATGTGAAAGGCAACTGAGGAAAGAACTGGAGCAAAAACAATGAGGCGAGCATGAAATAAAAACAGGATTCAAAGAATGATTTAGAAATCGTCCTTAGGAGTAAGCTGGTATCCAGCAGGCAAGATATTGACTTTTTATGGCTGTAACCTTATTTCCAGAAGAAGCCTATTTCTGTAAATACAGCTTTGGAATTGCGCGTTTCAGTTCCCTCCAAGGCAGTGATCAGTCTTGATAAAGGTCCACCAGTACAAGCCAGGGAGTGATAATCCCTCCTGGAGAACGGGGGTGGCAGTCAGTCAGTCACCAGAACAAAACCCCCCAGCATCAGCATTCCTAGTTGTGTATTAACAGCTTCTTTGCAAGTAATTCAGTTACGTCTGGACTCCAGTCACATGAACCCAGATGTGTCTTTTGTAAGCGACAGACATGAAATGCTGCACCTCAGGCACTACTACTTCCCATAGGTAAGAGCTTTCCAGTGCAGTGCACCCCATGTCCTCCAGATCACTGCACTGGGGAGCCAGGCTCTCCAGTACATTCAAGGCTTCTCAAACCACCGGGGGTTATTCTAGAAGAAGTATTTCCAACCATACCTTGTATCTAAATCTTAAAACTATTAAGCTCCTCCTAACATGAACTACGTTAAAAATACTATGAGAAATGAAACAATGGAGGTTATTAAAAAATCACATGCAGCTGGTGACCAAGTGCTACAGGAGAAGCTGCATAAGGGAACAAAAATTGTGCCAAATGCAGAAAGCAAGTTACAGAAAAATGACCCTTTAGAACTTAAGCTATAGAACAAGTCAGATGAGTTTTGGAAGGGTAAGCAAGGGTGGAGCAGGGAAAAGGCATGGGGAAATAATTCTAACAGACTGCAAGCAGCAAGGGATGGGTACATGGCACTTTAAAGATGGGACATGCCCAGCAGACCCACTGTGCTTTGAGGTATTTGTCATTTACATTCTGTCATCTTGAAGCAAAGAAGAAAAGCTGGACATCAGGAAAGCAAGTCCAAGAAGGGAGTGTAACAGTAAATGCTGTGCAATACATCTATTGTTACAAACTGTGCTGAAGGCAGACCAACCCAAAGCAACACATATCCAAGGACTTCTTGCCACATCTACAGAGCACAAGCTCTTTTTGGTCTGAAGCCAGGGATGTGTGCCAGTAGCAAAAACATCACAAGCAAAGAACCACCAAACTCTTAAGCGTAAAGAAAGGAATAACTGGATAGATGACTCAATTACTAAAACACAGGTCTGTAATAATGTGCGTATTAAATGCTGAAAGACGCATTTGCTTTTTTTGAACTCTCATCATACACTGAGTCACCACGCCAACTCCTACTTCCATTGTTCCGACAGACTACGTCGGAGCTGGGTTAGCCAAGAACGAGCCACGTGCCAGGCTGCCAAGCCCACCACCAGTGCTTTCCTCCCATAAGCAAATCCACAAGGATTTAATTTGCAGAGAAAACCAGAGCAGGTCTGCCCTGCAGATTGCACTTGAGTCTGCCCAGGTCAGCCACCAGCTCCCACATTCAGGTTGTTGTATGCCAGTGGTCCCTTCTCCAGACTGGCTCACATGTATCGTTCCTCTTGCTTTGTGCTGCAGAAAACTGGGCTACCTTGAAGTTCACACCCACCACACTCTGAAGAACTTGTCTAACTCTGGGCCTAAATACTTCTTAGATCTAATGTTCCACAACTACAATCACTGAACAATCAAATGTGGATAAAACAGGCATGAGGGCGACTTAAGTTACCTTTTATGAACTCTAACCTATACCTCCCATCCAGCCAGCTAGACTTACAGGGGGATGAAAAATCCCAAGCTGAGAGAATTCCCTGTTACTGGGGGATGGAAGGCACAGAAAGAGGCATGTTCAGGCTCATTACCAACAACTGCACGGTAAACCCCACAAAACTTAAAACAAGGTGAAAAAAAATCCCAACTCTTCCTGTTGGCCCTTTGGACAAATCACAATTCAAATTTCCCCTCTGGTTCTAACAGATTGAGGAACTAAAGCTTCAGAAGGTCCCAAACACTTCAAAAAACTCTAAGGTTTGCTCTGTACAGATGCTTACAAGATTAAGGTAGAATAATACACTAAATTTCTGAGTTAACACATGTTTCTGTATCACACTGTGGCTTTTCTCAAAAGACTTTTCACTTCTGGTAGACCACAGATGTAAAATGAAGACTCGCCAATTATCCACTGCTGGTGTATTTATAAACTTTCTTCATCCCCTAAGTGTTAGCTCTCATTCTGAGAGATCCAGATTTGCCTTTTGCTGACTAAATTTAAACTCCCAGTGAAGAAAGACAGCAACGTAAACTCCACCAAGGAGAACTCTTTTAATGTACCCAGCTCACAGGACATGAGATGTGGCTATAACTCTATATTGCAAGAGAGCTAGCTTTGAACACAAGATGCTCTTATGAAGAAAAAGCTACGTATAAAGATAAAAGCTACCTTTCAAAAACAAAAAACAAAACGAAACAAAAAAATCAACACTTGCCCCCCACGATGAGAAAAATCCAGACATGAGTCAACTCAATACTCCGAGGCTTTGCTGGGATAGTAAATCTGGCAAATGAAAACTCAAAAGGGCATCAACACAAGACTAGGAACAACATCACTAGCACAAGTGATGTGCAGAGACAAATGTTTTTGCCTCTAAGGCAGATTTAGGACATGTGAACACATACTGATGCTAGAACAGTTAAGTGACTTTTTTTGCCAATATCAACCCTGTTTCAACCAGGAGAGTTTGCCAGTGTAGCTCTACCAGAGAAGTCTTTACAGTGCAAATTAACCTGCACATGAGGCCAAGTTCATTTCTGGAATAATTTCATTATTACCGTATGATGTAACATCATTGCAATTTGGCTTGAACATGCTGAAGAGTCTTTCAGTAAATAAGCTGCCTGAAATCAACCCTGGTGCTAAAAGTAGTTACCAAGAGGTAACACCCAACCATGCTCAGACGTGTTTCCCTGTGAGTCATTTCTATAGAGTACATATTTACTCAAAACAAATACAATAGCCCAGGAGAAGGCCCTTTTTATGTTAACAGCAGCTTTTTCGTTCCAGGACCAACACAGGTGTTTTGTGATAGCTCCTTTATAGAGGCACCATTCAGCACTACAAACCAAGTCACTGGTTTTACAGACAAGGTCTACACGTTCTCCCTGAACCTCTGTCCTTTCCATCAATATCTATCACTGTTGGTGTTTATCAGCAAAAAGGCCACTCAGCAGGAGAGGTTTGCAAATGAGAAGAGGCTGCTGAGCAAAGCTTGTTGACCCCTGGCTCATCACTGTACTAGTGGTGATGGGCTGGGACTCCTAAATCTGCCTCTCCCAACTCTCTCTTCCCTTCTGCCCCAATTTCAGTCAGACCTGGTGATATGCTGGACTGACAGAGCCAGGAAGAGGGGAGAGAGAAGGGTCTGAGACACAGCAGTTAGAGCTGATTTTGCTCTTCTGGAGCCACAGCTGCAGAGAAACATAATTCTCTAAGAACGACCAATATATCATGGTGCCACTTGTCCTAATGAGAGAAAAGTAATTTCATAAATTATGTATTGTTTAAAAGCAGAATATGGGAGAGCTCTGCATTCAGTGGCAGTGCCAGTGCTGGTTAAGCCCTTGGGAGATGTCAGCACAGGATCACACTGCAGGAGCAGATTTCTGAGGGTCAGAAAGGCTTTACCTCCCCTGTGGCAGTCACCACACGCTGTATTCAGACATGCTCCCCTGATTCTCCCCTGCTGAGAGCAAATGACATTGGAGATGTACTGCATCACCTCTGGAGGGAAAACAACACACAGGTTTGTTCTGGAAGAACAGATGCACTTGCACTTACAGCAGGAAAAGTCATTGCTATAAACCTACATCAGAAACGGACCTTAGAGAACAGGAGCCATAGTATGATCAGCTACTCCCTATACAGCACAAAACCGGTGTTCAACAAAGCAGAAAAGCAGCAAATGACAGAAACAGTTGTAGGAAATACACTCATCCACAGCACAGTTTCCCTTGCAGCAAAGAGCACTGCAGGCTGCTGAAGGTACAAAACGAGCAGCACTGCGCTTGAAAGAATTCGACATTTATGTAGGTGCAATTGCCTGGTGTTACCAGAACAGACCACTGACAGAAGCCAGGGAAAGCTTTCCTACAGAGAGGTTACTGCATAATTAATCTGTAACACAGGCAAGCAGACTATCTCTGCTCAGCCCTTAATACCTAGTCTAGAAGCAGGACGCTGCACTACCTGGGGCTGACTGCTTACAGCAAGGCTGCCTAAGTGTGAACGGTACTGGTCCACTTCGGAGCAGTGGAGCATCAGCAGCTCTGGAAAAATTGCTGAATTATAAATATCCTACACGCCTCTCTCATATTCTCTGACATGCAGGCACAGCCTAAGAGAGGATGGGAAGAATAGGAACTAGCAGGAGACATAAGCATGATGGAAACATAACCAAACTGGAAACCCTCTCCTCAACCTACACAGATGCAAACAAAAACCCACTGAACACCGCGATGCCACACCCAACCTCACCTTTGCTGTCTCAAGCATGGATAAAGCCTCAAAGTCTGACACAACGCCAGGTTAAAAAAAAAAAATTCTCTATGCTAGGGTTTTTTTCCAGGCAAGTGATCCCTTCCTCCTCTCCTGGCTATTTGCATTTTTATTTTGATGAGCAATATTATCCCTTAAAGACTGGAAACAAAAGTGACCAGACAGAGAACAAGATAGCTGGAAAACGTCATCAGGGTTCACTCTGGCCTCTGCATTTTGTACTCCTCACACTCCCAACTTGCAGTTCAGGAGAAATGGAAACTCCACTGGCAGGCAGGAGCACAGGTAGACACGCACTGAGCAGTCCTTCATGTGGCTGCTGAGGGAGCCTCTGTTGATCATTAACCCAATTGCCATTAGGAAAACATCTTGCCACAGTCATTTCATACAAAGTTTTATTCTGGAAGCAAAATGGAGGTATGTGACTACCCCAAATTGAAACCCTGAGGCCACATCCGTTTCACAGGATTTTCTATTACAGGTTCCTTCATCTGCTTGTCCATTGCAAAGCCAGACTGGAGTATAGTACTTGGTAATTTTTGACAGGCACTAAACAAATCTTAAAATTTGGTTTTCTGCATGTGGTATGCTGAATGGCAAGAGATGGGGTCTGCCTCACTGAGGGAAACATGCAGCTCTAGAAAGCTCCAAAAGAAAGTTTTCTAGCTTTCCTTGTTTATTTCAGAAAGCACATTTCAGGGTAGTTACCAACCACATGACTTTGTAGGTCTCTAAAGCTGCATTGCTAATTAATGCTGCAGCTTTCTAGCCCTTCCAGGACAGTAAATCCATATATTCTCTTCTTCCCATGGAAGCACTCACAGTGCTTTCAGGCTGAACAGAGTTCATTTCTTATTTAAAATACAGCATACAGCAGTAAAAGTATTTTTAGCTTCATCCCATCTCCTACTACAACATGGGACCTCCTTCAAGGCCTCCTCTCACCAATGAAGTAGGATAAATGCAGCCAAAGGAAAGGCATAATCCTGCTCTCTTGCCAGCTCAGCTACATGCTATCTGCAGGGGTAGTGGCTGCTATAGACTGTATAAGCTACTGCTTATGTAGAACATACTGTCTCTTCCACTTACATCCTCCCAATCCTTTAGTCTCCATGTGCTTCCTCTTCATTTTCTTCCTCATCCCCATAAATCCATCCCAGTTCCTCATCTTGGCCTTATCCACTGAGCTACAGGGGCAACCCTTGAGAAGCACATGACAACGACATCCACGACAATCAGCGATTTCCAATTGTGCACAACAATTCCCTTTCTTGCTCATCAGATTAAAAATGCACCAAACAAGAAGGCTGTTCACGCAGTGAACACAGGCACAACTGTTTGTCTAGCGGCAAGTGCCTTTCAAACCCAGGCACTAAAATGAGATGCCGAGTCCCACTGTATGGTACCAGAGGGATTACGATGCCAAGTCCAGAGTTACAACAGCAACGTGCATCGTGTCTCCCAGCAAGTGCACTTGGCACAATATGAATAAACTGCAAGGGGGAAAAAAAAAGTCTCTCACCCTGCAGGGCAAGCAGCTGATACTGGGGTGGGCTGACACATCCTGAAATAACACCTGAAAGGATCACCTTTACAGCATGGATTACTGACACGAGGTCACAAGATGCTACAGAAGAAACATGCAGATCCAAATGTTGGTCCAGGGAACTCCTAAACGCTTCTGGTTATTATACAATAACCCACAGCTATGAAATAATTCCTGACCCATTTCAGAGCAGTCTGCAAGCACAGTGCAGAGCTGGCAGCCCACAGAGGATGCAGAACATATCCTGTTTGAAGAAGGAAGGTCACACACAGAGCTACATCCGCCTGTCCTCGCACGGATGAGGCCTCACAGAGCTACACACAGGTGGATGCTGCAGAGCTCACCATCCCACACTGCCAGGCCTGTGAGCTTACACATTTGCCCTGAAGTACGGGAGGTTTCTGATCTGAGGGAGACACTGGGCTCTTTCCTGAAACACTACCAGATGTAGTTTCCTGCAATAAAATAATAATAAATAAACCTGTACCTGCCTCAGATAGAAACTGGTACCAGAACAACTTGCCACTGGCAACTTACAGCCTATTAAAATACCAACTGCTGTGCAGAGAGACCACAGGCTGCCAAAGGCCCACATGAATTCCTCAGAAATTCAGCTACAAAGCTAGAGTCAACACTGATGGCAGCTCAAGAGCACAAAGAATAAAGAGACTGGAAGCCCTTTAGGTTTTCCCCTGTATTTCAGAAATAAATACATGTCTTAAAGGAGCAGGGCCACTCTCACCTTCCTTCCCTGATTCTCAGGCAGAGCTGATGGTATTGTCACCCTGCAAATCAAGCAGGCCACAGATTTCCCTGGCCCTGGTTTTCCAGTAGAATATTAATTTTCAATGAGTAATTTTTTTGAGCCAAGGGCTGCTTAAGTCACACAGATAAGACTGTTGCTAAGAGTCAGCTGTCAAAGCAATGCCAGCTCAGAATCGGCAATGAGGGGGAAGCTTGAAAGCCGCCTGTATCTGAACATATTTACTGATGCTGTACACACAGCATATCGGTTACAGCGCTTTAGATTGCAGCTTCTGGTCAGCAGAGCAGCCTCTGCCTGAGCCACAGCAGGCAGGACAGAGCCAGGGCATGAACAGAGACTCTTCTTTACTCAACAGGATACAGACCCCGTGGCAGGAAGGTTTTAATGTAATTCTGCCCATCTTGTGACAGGCTTCAACACAGTGAACAGTGACAGGAAGATGCAAGTATGGCACAAAGCAAATCAACCTACTCCAAAGCATCTGTCAGACCTGCAGGTGTAGCAGTCAGAGGCCAGAAAAGGTGACAGAAGTGCTTTGCAAACTCAAAGCACAACTTAAAATGGTTTATGCCAGGGACCTTGTGGTGCTCCATCACTTCTGCAATTTTTCCAACACTCTCAATTTGTCAGAGGTTAAACCTCATCCACTGCTTCTGCTCTCACAACTTGCACCTACATTTAGCTACACTCCTGGAATGAACCCCATTTTTCTCACCTTTGCTGTCTAGTTTCTCTGTAATTTGTTTCAGAATGCAAGGCAGTGCAGGTACTATGCTTTAATATTACCTTGAAATAGGTCATGTTTTATTGCGAATCACTTCTAGAGGTTGTATTCAAATCACTTCTCTATTAACACCCCCAGCCTATTCCTATTCCTGAGGCTCTGCCAGGAAGGAAGGATGTTACATGTGAAGCTGCTCTGGAACATGAAACTCAGTCTATTGATCTGTGCAATAGGAATATTTGTACATGTAGGGAAGGTATGCATTTCCAGACACACTTGCAACAAAAGTACTTTTCAAATACGTTATCACACCACATGCTCTAGCAGAGGATAGAGGCAAGCACATACTGTCCTAAATATGGAACTGAGAGAATGCTTTAAAGCCACAACCAAGCTCCTTGCTCTACTGAACCATGACAATCGCACCAGAATCAACAGGCAGCACTCAGCAAGTGATCCCCTTTTCACTACAGTCAGTTTTCTTCCCTCTTGGGGATTCGAGAAGAAACTATTTAGTTACCTAACCTTTGTTTTAAGGCAGACAGTAGTCTAGATTCAGATCTCAGCCAGGCTGAATCAGTCTTTCAGCCTCTGATTAAGCAAACAGTTAACAATTTTCCAGTCCAAAAAAGCTAAACGTGGTCAACTTAATTACCTGAAGGATCCTGTAGTGCCAGGCACAATGACTATTTATGTAAAGACAGTGAAGTAGTTGATTTCTAACTCCCACCACCAAGAGCTGCATTCTGGAGGTGGCACAACTTGCACCTCCCTTCACAAAAAATTTTGAATCACCAACTCTGTGTTAGCAGGGCAATGCTTCTCCCCTTTACTCATGTCCTACAGAAGTGAAAAGGTTCTGTTTATCACTAAGGCATAACGATGCTTGTTATCCCACCAGCTGCCAAAAGCAAGTAGCTTCAGGTTATTTGTGCCTACACGATGATGACAGAGCCAGACTTACACAAAAGCTGACCTCAGTCCACAGGGAGCTGTCAGTGTGAGGTGCCTTCCCAAATATCAGTGTTTCTTTGGTTTTCTGGATGCATTTTTACACCCCCAAAAAATAAACGAAGTATGCAGTGCAGGAAGTGGCTTTTCATACTGACTCAAATTAAAAATTGCAAGGCTAAGAACACTGTGGGTACAGGCTGCAGCACTGACATACTTGGAGGTCAGACCACCCCAACTTCCCAGATCAAGCCCACATGCAAACAGGGCTGGGCTGCAGAAGACAAGCTACATTCATTGATTCAAACTGCTGCAAGGAGTGCCAGGATCAGAAAACCAAGCTGAAACGCTGCATATGCTTGGAAATGTATGGTCCAAAAGGAAATACAGTCTGAGGTGCCTTCAGAAGACAATGAGGAAGGTGGGAAATGCCCTCAAAGCTGCTCAACTCATGCAAAACAGTCTTTCCTCTAGAGTCAGACAGGGGCTTTCAGAGTACAATCCCTTCCTTCAAATCTAGAAATACCAGAGTGAAACTGTTGGCAGGCTAACAGAACAATGCAGGATGAGGTGTCAGGAGTCTGTGGATAACACCTGGCTTTCCACTTCCTTCACACTGCGTGCCAGCAATGCTCGCTGCCAACACAGAGCCAGAAATCACTCAGCACCGAGGCAAAGAGCATCTGGCTGTCACTCAACATGAACTGTAAGCAGAGAGGGGGAATTTAATTGTCTTCCCCTTCTGGGATACCCAAAGATATACATCCACTTACTACATCAGCCTTTAGCTTTAGGCACGCATTTGGATATCCAGGCTCCTGCCTGCGGTGGTCCACGGATGACCAGAGATGACCATGGATGACCTCCCAATGAACTTATTGTCTCATCTCTCTAGGAACAAAGCTGCACAACCCCCCTGAAAGCTTCGAACTGGTACAAAATGCAGCCACCCACCTGCTCCACAAAAACGGTTGCCATGAATACATCCATACTTCTCTGTGCCTGCTATTTTTAAAAATACTTGGGAGGCAACTGAATTCACTGGTGGTTGTGCTATTTAAGTATCTGGATTAATAATATTCAAGGAATATACTGGTACTTCTCTGTGGGGGAATACAGCACCTGCCTGGCCTACACCTGGCTCAGATGCCCAGCTTCTGTAATCCAACAGCAAGGTGATAAACCCACAGACACAATAGATGCTTTTAACACAGAGCACTGTAAAGTGAAACCCATGAGTTTTACCCTCAGAAAAATCCATGATTTTATTCACCACAGCCTAAGGAAACTTTACAAAAGGAGAGGAAAGGACAAGCAAAAGGATATTTACAGCTGAAACTTTAGTCATTAAAATACCTATAGTTTAATGCAAGGCCTGAGCACAGGAAGAGTGGAAATAAAGTACCTGCCTGCAAGAAAATAATAATAAAATAAAATCCAAACAAACCAGAAAGCCCAGGAGAGGAAGATTAGTCTTAATGCATTTCAGACAGGTTCCCTCCAGCCAAAAGTGCAAGCAGTCTGGGACGGGAGTCCCAGCCCAGCGTGTGTCCCATCAGACCCAGGACACCAGGCTGTGGCAGCTGTGTATGTGTAACCCAGGCTGAGCTGGACTTGGGACAGGCTGACAGGAGCCAGCAGCACAGGCTGCTGCTTCTGCCTTGCCCACAGGTCAAATGACCCTGGTGCCACCTGACAACTCACTGGGTGTATCATATTCCCACCTCCTGACACAGAAATGCATGAGGTGCCAAGTAAGCTTATTGTAAATAACCTGAAACATTTATCTCTGGAGGTTCTTATACAACACTCCTCTTTCCACACTACAACTACAAAAACTGATTTAGTGTTTCCTATACCTACTTCCAACCTCAGTTTACAGACTCCAGGTGACATGGGACACATTATTCAGATCAGTTCTCTGAAAACTCATGGTCATGAAGAGCTACAGCTCAGCTCGATCACAGCCACAGACCTCCAAATGGCCCAGATCACCGAAATCCAAATTGATTGCAAACACCAGATTTTGTACAAAAGCAGCTCACAAGAGATCACCTGCCAGACATTACAACCTCAAACCCAATCACTTTTGGAAGTGGTTGATTTCAGAGAAACAATCACAGACTCTAAATAACTCACAGATTTCTAACACAGCACTATACAGTATCTCCTTCCCTTTAATCTTTCCCAGTAAATATCAAAAAGGTGATAGAAATTAAGAGAGGAGCACAGAGCAAAGGCAAGGCACGACCTGGGAGCCTCTCCACATGGTAACTCTTCTGGAAATTCATCCCTCCAGAAGTTTCTCTAACTGCAACAGGGAAAAATATTTGGAAAAGCTCAAATGACTCAATACCACTGAGACCCATAACTTTTCAAGCAGGAACAGGTTTCCATGTGTTTTCAGTTAGAGCACAGGCAGGTTGGGGAAAAGGTGGCAAACCCCCCAGCCCACTTCTCCTTTGCTTGTTTCGAGAGCTATATATGTGTTTGGTTTGAATTACAGTTGATTTTGCTGCTGGAAAGCATCTGCAACGCTGAGCAAACTGCTGAACCCCAGCCAGCTCAGAAAACAACCCACACGGCTGGCAGCACTAGCAAATCCCAGGGACGGCTCCTAGAAGCCACTTTCAGGGACAGCAAGGAGAGGGAGATGGACATTTCTCTGCACAGGCTTCTCCTGAGACACCCTCCAGTGCCACTTATTCTATTCTGTAAGTTCTATAAACTCCAGGAAGCAGAAGGGTTAATTTCTTTCCAAGTTCACATATTGTTTGAATTCCTCAGATAAGCTGCTTCCACCAAACCCAAGGATCTAGCCTCAGGGGAGAACACTGTGAGGAAAACTTCTTTTGATAGATTTTCTTCAAAAGAGAAATTAATTCAAAGTCCATTTTTGGAGGTGTTCTACGCCCACAGCTTCTACTGTCTTCAGATGAGGTTGTAGCGTGCCTCTGAAAAAAAAACCCAAGCTTTGAGCACTGCCCTACCACTTCTGTTTGCAAGACAGAAATGTTTTATGCCTGCCCAATAAAATGGTCTCTCCTGAAATGAGAAGGCTCAACACACAGCACCACAAAGAGGAAAACCAGACCCAACCAGGCTTTAGCCCTGGGATAAAGCAGTTAATAGCTAGCAGAAACTAATCCTGTACCTTTAAAACAGAGCAGTCACTTAGAAAAGCAAAAAAACAAGTTTTGAAAGCCACTGAAGGCTTCCTCCACATCTTGAGGCAGAGAGCAAGTCTGGGCTGTTACGGAATTTGTGTTTGCATACTGTTGGTGATAATCTGTGTGCATAGTTGGAAACAAAGCAAGTTTTTATTAGCAATTAGTAACAAGAGTGGGAACAGACCTGCCTGAAGGAGCCAGAAAAATGCCAATACAGGATGGCAGAACCTTATACGATGTGTGGCAGAACAATCCCAATATGACATAGAAAACACTGCTGCTCTGAAGCGGGAAGTGCAATGGCATCACTTCAAGGAGATAACTGGGTCTTTAACACTGACAGCTTTGACTCCAGGCAGCAGTTTTCCCCTGCACAGCAATTTGCAATGCAAAACAAACTACTTCCACCCTTACCAAGAAGAGAAATTCAGTGTCAAAGGGGGGGAGAGCAAATTTGGGAAGGGTTGATTTGCTTAGGTATAGTTTTCTGCAGAGTTGAGTTTCAATTAAGGCATGAAGGCAATACAGAACAGGATTTGAAACAGTGTGTGAGAACTTGGGCAAGGAGGGGGGCAAAAGAGAAGAGAGGGTTTAATCCCCTTTCAGGGGAGTGACCTCCCACTCCCTCCTCTCATCTATGAAAAATTCAATCCAGCTCAGATCAGCCAACACCACCCAGGTTCAGAGCTCTCCAGCTATGTACTTCCCCTGCTCCGGAGAATGATATGGCATATGGGGCCCTACAACAGAACTATTAAAATCCCATCGAGGGGTAAGCAAGTGGTGGCCATATGCTAAACCACTCAAGGGAAGAATAACCAGGGGAAGAAGCACAGCCAAGCAGAAAGTCTGCAGGCAGGGTCTTACCTGGTAGATAAACTAGCAAAGTCTCCTCCATCTAGCAGCCTGATTTTGCAGAACAGAACTCCATTGACAAAGGGGACGGCAGTCAGCTCTTCTAGAGTGAAACTTGTCTGAAACTTGAATTTCTTCTTCTTCATCAGGAAAGCCATGGGCAAATTCAGTGTGGAAAGCTCAGGAATTTCAAACAAGATCAGTGAGAAGCAGCTCACAGCACACGCAGACAAGCAGAGGAAGGGCAGTCGTTCCGGGATCACAAGCAGGGAGTAAATTCCAGTTCAGTTACAACGACGGCCCAGCTTCAAACGCACAATTCTCTTCTCTTTGGTGGTCGGATCTGGCTGTGGGATCATTGCCACGGCAGACTTCAGGTGAGCAGGAAGAGGTCAGATTAAATCTCTGCAACATCTCCAAGGGAAAAGGGAGGGAGGAAAGTTGGGTCTCAGCTCCAGACCAGCAGGAGCTGTCCCAGTTAGAGGCTGCAGTGCT
>VYZQ01040321.1:6318-22954 GCA_013400655.1 Mystacornis crossleyi
CCCCGCCCCCACCACAGTTACCTTGTTGCAAATACCATAGCTCTAAAGTTTAAAAAAAAAAAAAAAAAGCAAAAACTTTCATTTTTCCTTTTACAAATATGAAATATAACAGTTTGGTATTTGTGATGATATTTGCCACTTTTACAGAGGTTTGGAAGTAGCAGTACTTATAAGTGCTTGTAGGCAATTTGGTATAACCATGACTCTCTAGGAAGACTATCCCACTGTGGCACTAGGATGTATCCAGAGTAAGAAACCATTCACTATGAAGAAGTTGTCTTACTAGACATGCTGGGGAAATAAAAGGGAAAAGAGAGACAAAAATGCTATTTTAATCTCCCAGAAGAACAACAAGACAGGGATGGCATATAAGACGTCTGAAAGAGAGTTTAAATACCACAGTTTAAAACTCATAAAATACAGGAAAAGGCATGATTCACACATACACTCTTCCTCTGAGATCTCCTGCTGACAGCAGGAGCTGAAGATAGTCAGCACATTGCAGGATTTAGCTCAGGCTCTTCCAGAAAAGGGGATTGAAATTGAAATTTGTAATACATGTTCTACCACTGCAGGAAAAGCGCTGAGAGAAGTGCAGTGCTGTGCTAATTGCAGGTCTTGCAGAGAGCACCTCGTCTGCAGAGTAAAAAAGTGTGATTGTGAATAGGTGCAGTGTGCAACATCAGGAACAATTAACTGCAGATGAAAGATTTAATGGATTTTCAAAGTTTCCATCACTCAGGCATAGGGAGGGGCTTTTAAAACATAAACCAGTGACAAATTGCTGGAGAAAACAGAGCCAAAGGAATGATTTCGTTCTGACATCAGGAGTTAATAGACCCAGCATAATAACACACTTTGGTTATATTTATCTAATATAATTCACTGAGAAAAATTTTTGAGTCAAAATAGCAGGTTTTCAGAGTCAGTCAGGGAGTCTGTTAAATAAATACCACATTTTGAGGGGAAATATATCAAAAGGACATTTCACTATTCTCAAGAAAAAGGTCTGATCCCCAGCATTTTTCTCTCTGCTGTTCAATTCCACAAACATCTGAATTAAGGCAATCTCCTTGCTACTGAAAACTCCCAATTAAACCAGAAAATGAGGGAGTATCCCCAAAAGAAAATACTGGATGCTCAGGCAAGGCACCACACAAAAATCTTCCCCTTGCATGGCCACCTTCTGATTTTCTGCTCAGGGGAATATTTCAATGCCAAATTACTGAATTTAGCAGTTGTCTTCACTGCAGCTAGACTAAATTAGGGATATGAAAAACTTTAAAAGATAAAATGGCTTAGTTAAGAAAGAGGGTGCTTTAGATATTACTCTGGAACAGTAAGTTTACATGCCCAAAAGATCAGCTCTCATCATGTCTGTCTGAGTCAAACAAGATATTTTGGAGAAAACCTGAACAGGTCCTGGCAGAATGATTGGAGGGGCTCTAAGAAACTTGGTATAATTTTCACTCTTGCTCTCAGGCACCTGAGCTGGCATGAATGTCTCATTTCTGCACCAGGTGCATATGTCAACTCCAAGTCTCCCAGGCAGTGATACACAACCTCTTTTCAATCAGGCACTCTTCAAGATAAACTTATCTTCAAGAACTACTACCAACAGATGCAAAAAAAGAAAAAGTCCTCTGTAAGTTGTTAATTTAGGAGAGCACTATTCTGAGAGCATTTTTAGTGGTTGGTTGCTTTTCACTACTTACTCCACTGAAGGGTGCTCATTGCTGTTTCATCAGTCCCTGTGCTACCGGTAGCTGAAAGGCACATCCAAAGATACAAACACTCCTTGTGGCTTCTGTTTCTCTTACTCCTTTGGTAAACCTCAGCTTATGACCAACTTCAAAGGTGAGATTTAGGGTTCTGGTATCTTTAGCTCGGCCATTCTTGTGTTTTTTATGAATAATAATTTCTTGTTGAATACGGCAGAGAAGGAGAGTGATCTAGGGCTACGTTCAAAGAGTATTTCAAGTTGCCATGTTTTCACACAGGTATTCCCAGAAACATGTATCTTCTGCCTTGAACTCAGGGAAGTGCCTAAATGTTTGGACCACTTTTTTTCTGCTGGCAATAAATACAGTCACTTGCACAGAGCCTGTTCAAGGAACAAGGCAAGTGTAAACTGAGCAGATTATTATTTCCAGTGGTTGCTTAGATTTTGTGCAAAACAAAATAACACAGGGATAGGGATTTTGAAAAGATTAGAAAAGAGGTATCGCGAGAGGCTTTGAAGGAAGACAAATTGAGTGGGGAAGAGTGCTATCTGGGAGAGCGACAAGGATACCAGAGGGGAATGGAAAACAAGAGAGCTGGCCAAATCAAGTAACAAAGACAGTGTGCAACTGACGGTCCAAGGACTTTGTTAAGAGGCAGCCAAGGTCAGGGAGACCTGGAACAAAGGGACGGAGGGAAGACCCCTCCAAAGTGCTGACAAGGAGGGAGAAAGGTCAGTAAATGGAGACACTGCTGGGAGCCTTGCCTTGGACCCTGAAGTGAGGATCCAGATGATATCTAGCTTATTTGAAGAGATGGAAGAAAACTGTTCTGAGGGGAAACGGTGAAAGAGGTTTCTTGAAAATACAAAGGAAACAAATGTTTTTGCCAGAAGGGCTCCTTGAAAATCTTGCCTTTTAGGAATATCTGCAAGGAAATTTTTCTCTCTCCTGGACTCCTACAAAGTGTGTTCTGCCTAGGAAGCTCTCTGCAAGCCAGCTGTGTCTCTTTACTTTCACACATTCTGTGGTTCTGTTCGCCAACACACAGCTGAGGCAAAGACTGGAGGACAGGGGTTATCCCTCAGCCTCAGGTGGGTATTAATCACTCTGTCTGGGCCAGCTTGGTGCCAGTGGCGGATAAGCACAACATATTTATCTGTGCTCAGAGGGAGTGTTGGATATGACACTAATCTCTTTTGATTTAAAGTTCTTTACGCTGTGGAGGAGGTGAGTGCATTTTGTCAAAACTAAGAAACACTCTGCAGACTGGAGAAAACACTGGAGCATCTTAAAACAGGCAAAACATCCAAAATCTCCAGAGAGCTTGAAGCGTTTTCCTGCGCCCTTTCCCAGCATTCTTCTATTTGTTAATTCCATTCCCCTACTTGGATATCTCTGAGCTACTGCCCCTTCCTAATGTCCTCACTTCTAGAGAAAGACTCTCGGGGTTTTTTCCACAATTCTTGCAGAAACTAAGCTGAAGGAATACCTTCATGTGTCTTGCAATAAGGTCTGACGATCATCTTGGTCAATACACATTACCTTTGGTAAAAAACTGATAGTTTTCCTCCTCTCCACTCACTTATCTCAATGAGTTTATTATAATCAAGGGAAAGAAACACACTTTTCAACTTCTACTTAATTTTACACTAGATGTGATCCTGCTTGGGAGCTTGTTGCATCAGTAAACACTTGAAAGCCAAGGAGACTTGACCCAGACTACGTCCACTGCTCTTTTCTGTTTATGGTGGAGATCTATGTGGTGTGCAAAGGGTTACCTGGAGGTCTTCTGGCTGACACAGCCTCCTCCCTCAGTAAATGCTGCAGAGGGTCAAATATATAATAAACCCAGTGGGGAAGGAGAAGAGAAGAGAGGGCTAGCCAAGCTGTTTCTTGTGCAGTGGTGCCAAACTGGTTATTTATAGCATCCTGGACCAGCGTCTGCCATTTTCCCTTTTCTCACTCCCTGTGAGGTGAGAGGCATTTTCACTTTCCCCTGCTCCCTCTCTCACAATTTTGGCAGCTCCTCTCCTTGAACTTGACCGAATGCAGCCAACCTCAACACAGCTGTTTGATAAACAGAAACAGGGGCAGCAGGCTGGGCTTTGAAGAGGCTTTTGCAGAGCAATAACTGAAAGTTTGAATAATGGTGCACAGTTGGCTGAAGGCTCCTCTCATTTGGAAGGACATCAGGCACAAGCAAGAGTTCGTCAACTAATTAACAAAAATGGAGAGGGGAAAGATGCCAAGACAAACAGAGGCTTTTGAAATGGTGTCCACTTTGTGGCCTCTCTTGCAAACATTTAGTTATACACATGCATATGCACACACAGTAAAGGATTCGCCTCATACATGTGTTTAAGCAAATTTGGCATCCTGCTGAGATGTTGGAGGAAGCTCTTGACAGATCCGGGCAGAAAAGAAAACAGGACACAGGTGAGAGAAATTGTTTTTTACCCAGAAATCAGAACATTTCACCCACATTTCTTCTTTCTCATTTTGTTTCCCTTTGTACAACTTTACAAAATGGGGTAACAGTATTAGAGAAAATAAAATTAACAAGCATTCAAAGTTGAGGGAAAGTGAAAACGGTAGAAAAACTATCTACTATTATTTGCAAACCCATTGGAACTACGAAAGGCTGCCAAGAAATTTGCCAACCTAACTGCGCATGCACAAGTTTTCATCCTCTCATGTGGCAAGTGTTCTAGAAAAGGAAACTCCTTCCAGTGTGATGGGCAGAAGAATTGTTATATTTTAAAAATATGTTTCTTTCTTTATTTGGGCTTTTAGACTTTTAGGATTGCATCAGGATGTGAAAAAGTTTTTAAAGGAAAGGCTGACGCTCTCAAAATGCGTCAATACATGCATCCTAATGCTTCTGGGACATCTAACGCAGAGCTCAGTTCTAGTTTGCTAACTTGGCCTTTTGTGGTAGAGTTGTTGAGGGTTGAGAAGGTTTTCTTTTTGTGTGTGTATGTGTTCTTTTCTTCTCTTCTCAAAGGAATTTTTTCCCATGTTAAGGGGCGATTGCTGGGGTACTTAAGAAAAACAAAGGACCTAGCCAGCCACAAGGGAGGGGCCCAATTGTCCTTTTTTTTTGGTCTTGGTGGCGTCTTCTCAGGTGGGGGAGCAGAGACATCTCGAGATTTAGAACTGGAAAAAAAGAGGTGGGGTAGAGTGCTTGAGATTCATTGCTCTCCTGGCGTTTGGAGGGAGCGGAGACTGTAGTGGCTGTGGGGAGAATTCATCTCGCTACGANCAGCCTTGGACACCTGGTAGTAAAGAAGTTTCATCCTTGCTTATTTAGACATCATCCCTTCAAGAAGAAAAATATCTGATGAAATCCAAAGCTCATGTTAAGTCATATCACTCCCAAAGCTTATGTTAAGCCATATCACCCTAATGAATGCTTGTTCCTACTCTTGCACATTGCCCATTCATGTTTTCAGTACCTCTGGAAGTGGATTTCCATTCTTTCCTTTATAGTGTTTTCCACTGATCTGGGAACCCCATACCAGAAGATTTGTCAGACTGGTTTTTCCCTGTCCACCTGTAATTTTTTCACTGGAGGTGAGGAATGAAGTAATGAAGGACCATCCCATGTCTATATTTTTTCCTCAGCTTCTAACACAGGCAGAACTTTGAGGTTCCACAAGCAACTAGAACAATTGCCTTCTGTGAACTCAACAGGGGAGTTTGCACAAGGTCCTTCTGAATGCTTGCAAGTAGTTTCTAAATTTCAGTGTCAGTGAGTGCCTCTGGCAATAGGTTAACAGGAGTGCCAAAGAGAGAAGGCTTGTCTTTCTTCCCCAGGCTGACACAGTACGGTCATTTGCAGTCCCCACCTTCCACCTACAGAGACCTGGCCAGGAGCTCTGGCTCCATCACCCGATCAGCCCCAGCCCGTTTGAAGGCCTTTATTTCTGCTCCCACATTGGGTCATGCTAGGTCTGTAAGACTCTGTCTACAATGCAAACATTTTACTTGGGACTCAGGCTCCTCTCTGTATCGTGCTAAGTGCTTCCCTAGATGAGGAAGCACAGAAACATGCTAGTGCACAGCAGGACCTGGGATCAGGCCCTGCATGGATACGAGCTTTGTGACTAGGCTTTCATTTGCTCCAAGAAGTGATATTTAAAGATGTGATCAGACCTTGAAAATGTTTAGGGCCCAATGTGATTATGGGAGACTTGCTCTGGCACTGTTTGAATTGGCAGGGAAAATGTAGCATCCACCATCTGCACCAGTGGCATGGTGCCAGGAAAGGGGGTTTTTTTTGGGTGGTACTTAAGAGAAAAAAAAAGTTTTACCCCCTTCCAGGCCTCAGCATTGGATGTGGACACAGGCTGTGCTGACAAAAGGCAGCTTTTACTGGCACAACAGGTCATGCAGCCCAAGCCTAACACTGGCAGAAAAGATCTGAATTAGTGCCAGCAATAAAGGTGGTTTTTTCGACAGTCATCTCAAAGGAGGGGAACTGGAGACCAGCGATTTGCTGAGCAGCCCTGTGATGCTAATCACTTTCATCACCTCTAGGTATGAACTGGATTTAGCCTGGCAGTTTCTGAAGTAAAGCACTCCAAAACCCATTACCTCCTCTCTTCACAGTCCCACCCATAAAGGTCAGTTTGATGTGCAACCCTGTATGAGAGACCAATGTCATGACATGGAAGAAGAGGCTGCCATTTCAGACTCATGACAAGTCTGATAGTGCCAGATTGTCTCCTCGGATTTGAGGGCGGACTAGAAAAAAAAGGTTATCTAGGAGCTTTCCCTGTTTCCAAGATTTATCTTGGGGACAAATCGTTTTATCTGCAAGATTCTTGTCTGTGAAAACAAGCAAAACTAATGTGTCACTTCTCTCTTTCCTGTCTCCCCGATCCATCACTTACTGTAGTGTATAGCAAGTGTCTTTTCAGGGACTTGAAAAACCACTGGTGCAAATTCTGGGACTGCTTTTATAAGCAATGTCCCCTTTCAGAGCAGGTGCCATACAGTGAAGAATTTTAAATGTGTTTTCTTCTTTCTCTTGGCACAAGGAAAATTTGACTCCAGGCACGTACAGAGGTCTTCATCTGCTTTCTTTGCAGTGCATAAAATAACAATCCTTTCAAAATTTCTTTTCAAGCTGTGCAAGACCTACTGCAAGATCCAGCTCCATTGTTGAACCTGGGGGAATTATAATAAATAAACAAGGCAATTGGGAAATTTGGCTGAAGAGAGGGAATTCATGAGCACAAGTGTTGGATAGAGCTCTTATAACTTCTGAAATGTGCTGGCCTTTGAATCCTCCCAGCAGGGAAGCAAAGGTAGACATGTGGAGTGTACTTCTTTAGGAAGGTGTCTCAGAGAACCTACAGGTGATTGTCAACTCTGAAAGACAAGTGTAAAAACCCTCACCTGTCCCTAAGTCATGAGCTGAATGTATGGAATTCAGCACTGTCGAGGGACCAGTCCAAGTGTGGTTTATGTGCACAGACAAATAGAAATAAGAATGATACAGCCATGAAAACGCCATGAAGAGACTCAGTCTCCATGTGTGATGTAGTAGCTGCAAGGCAGTGAGATCTCTGAGCTTTTCACCTTCAAAGAGTTTTGGAACCAACCTGGTGCAGCTTCTGCAAAATCACAAGGTTTGACAAACATAGCTGAAATCACACCTGTATTTGAGTCCTTTGCCATGGCTGAGATGGATGTCCTGGAGGCAGAGATTCTAACGTGACTTTGCCTGCCTTTGTTTGCCTGTCCTCAGGAGTCTGCTGAGGAACACAACAGGGATGCACCATCTCATTCTGTCCCAATGGCATAACAGGTTCATCTGAAGAGGACAGGCTATAAAATGCTGCTATAGTAGGTAAGGAACACCAAAAACTTATGCCCACCACTGTTCCTGGAGCCTTAAGCTTCAAGATAAAATTATTTGACATTTCTCTGTCTCCATGAAGGTTATCTAAAACTGCCAAGTGATAAAGTAATCATTTGTAGAGGACTGGAAGCATTTGCTGAATGCTGACTCATGGCGTCAGTCCCCTGTTGACAAACACACAACCCAGATTCCTGCTGTGTGAGATGAAAGGAACAGAGAGATTTACACTGTGGCTACTTCTTTGACAGAGTCAACTAAATATTTGACTGAGTCAACTAAATAATCTAGTACATCTGTGTCTTCTCCTGTGGATACGCCTAAATCATATTAATAAGCCATTATTTTTTGAGTAATCAAAACCAGCTAGCATCTTCTGTCCCTCACTGACCTCTGTATGAACACTGTTTCCAAATATATGCCCAAATCTCATATAACAAACATGACCAGGCAGTCTTTTGATGTCATTCGTGGTTTATGTAGAGCACAGCACTACAGCAATCCATTTCTAATCAGTTTGCAGATGATCTATATTCTTTACCTCCATTGCTAATGTTTCTTTGAAATGACCGTGTGTGCATGCAACAAAAAAATCATGTAGCAGTGACAGAAATATTTTTGCAGTCCTGGTCCAAGGGATCTGATAGATTCTTTTCTCTTTTTTTTTTTTTTTAATTTGTGATTTTGAAATAAACCTCCCCCAAACCCCAATAACTGAAACAGAAAATATCCTATGTTATAGGCAACTTCTCCAGTCATCTGGAGACATATGCAGCAGCCCAATGAAACTCATGGAGTGGATGATGGAACAAAATGACTCACTTTTGGGCTTTGACTAGCCTAGCAGAGATAATGTCATTATTCAAACATGACCAGCACTCCCATCTAGCAGATGAAGCTGGCGGCACTGGAATCAGAAGGGCTGGGTTGTTCTCCCAGTTCTGGTGTTGGCTTGCTGCTGGATTCTGGACAAGTCCTTCTTCTCCATTTGGAAGGAAAAGGAAAAAGGAAAATAATAGCATGGGTATGGAGAGTTTGGAAATCATATAAAGTAAGAGGAGCTGAGTGTAACTGCTACAAAACAGTGTCTATGGAAGCACTGTGCTATGTTTGCATGGGCCCAGGCCCATGCGCGTGGGCACGGACACAGGCTGACTGCCAGGGAAGGAACTGGCTCATTGCCTTAAACTGGGCCCAAGCTCTTGTCCACGTGCATCTGCACAAGTGGGAATTGTAGATGATGCCTTAGGCCACAGTCCATCCCATCAAGAGTTATTCCAAGTTTAGCCTGTCCTAAACCCAAGCACTGGCATTTTAAATCTGAGCTGCAGCCAACAGTGTGATGGAGCTATAAGCTATAGGGTGCTTAATTCTGTTCTCAAATTGCTCTTTGCCCTGTGGTGTGGACCAGCTTCCTTAGAGACTGTTGTCTCAGACCAGCTGCAGGGGACTCCCTTGCACTGTTGGGTTGAAGAAATTGCAGAGCACACTGGGGGAGCGTGTGCTTGGTGGGGGAGCAGCCAAGCGACCCCAGTCAGCCTGGCACTTCCTGCAGGTCAGCATCGAGAATGTGACTGCAGTGTGGGCTGGAGACCCACCAGTTGGGCTGTCAGTGGTCAGAAGGATCTGTGCATGGTGTCAGCCACCCTGCTCCACCATGGGCCTGTTGGCCACAGAAACAGCCAGCCTTAGGCAGGGTTATCCAACTGGCTGTTCAGCACAGCCAGCTCTTGGAGCAGAGGTTTCTTCAGAGAACAGCCCTGGCTGGGGAAATTTATCTGATTTTTTTTCTCTGGATAAACACTGAACCTGCGTTTCACTTGAAGGGCTTGTTTCCCATTGAATTTGTTCTATCTTGTGCTTTCCTACAGGAATGACATTGCAAAAGGTACCTCCTTCTCCTTTCTCTTAAATGCCTTTCCAGATTTGCACCATCCCAGCCCTACAGGCAAGCTGCCTAGTCATACTTAAAGACACAGTACACAGAAACCAGAATTACAGCTGTGCAGCCCACGCACTCATGTCTGCAGGACAAACATGTGCATCAGTGGAGTAAAGGAGGCAATGAAGTTTTTTGCTTCCTTTTTTTTTTCTTTCAGGTGCTATATGATGAAATGGAGATATGTAAGAACCACAGGAAGCATTTATTTTAAGTACAAGCTAATGCCATGAATGTTATTTGCATTACATGACAGCCCAGTGAACCACAATATGAATAAGGAAAGGAAAAACTAGTGTTTTCATGAAGGGTAAATCTCTCTTTTGCTTTCTCAGGTTTCCTATCAATACCAATTTGCATTCCCTTGCAGACCATTAAGGCTGTCAATAGGTAACAGCATCAGGGAAGGTTCAGAATTGCAAGAGGGCTTGTGAGTAGATGCTGACATATTTCTGGGGAGCAGGAAGTGGGTGGGTGCAGGAGCTGAGAAAGGAGGTGTTGGTCTGGCTGATATATTTCCCTTGATGTATAGCTGGTAACTTAAGCCCATCAATGTGAAATCAGTTTTGATATCATGAAAACAATGCTCTCTTTGTTCAGCTGCAAAAGAAAGACAAGCACACAGGCAAAAGCACAATATTCTAGCACAAATATCCTGCTGGTTATCAGGCAGATAGAGGGACTCAGGCAGAGAACCTCTGTTTCAAATGGTCGGTGTCCTGGCAAATATCAGCATGAGTAACTGGAGTTCATCAGCCTGTACTTACAATTGGATACAGAATGCTCTACCCAGACATGGAGTGTTATCTCGCATTAAACTCTCAACCACCTGAACACCTCAAGTGAAGTGTGATTAAGTGTCCTGCTGACCAGCTGCTCCTTCCAGCTGAGAGTAGCCTGATTTTCAGTAGTGGGTAAAAATCACTTCTACATAATGTCAAGTTGGCAACCTGCCAGGAAATAATCATTCCCTCCTTTTGCTCAGTGAGTCACAGACCCTCTCATGGCATCTATGACAGGGAGGCTCACTTGATCTCATCTGAAGGTTCTGTCTCCCAGACATGGCCCAGGAATATCACCAATTTGGCTGTAAACTCCTACTCTCAGTGCTGAGGATTTCTGCCAGACCTTGTCTGGTTGTCTGCTCACACTTTTCTTCAGCTTCACTCAGGCAATGCCTGCAGAGGGGATGTGTGGATCTCAAGCTGGAGATCTGTAAGGAGCACGGAGAAAGTGAGCCAAGAGTGGCCACCAACTTTGCTATCTAGCCTACAGCAGGAGGCAGTTTGGAAGGCCCAAAGGTGCCTTCGTGATGTCACAAAAAACACCTGGAAGGTGACTTGGTTGTGTACAGGGCAGGCAAGTAAAAAGTGACCTCTCAAAAGATGTATTGATCCCTTGTTCTCTCCCTACAAAGACAGGACCACCCACAGAGAAAGAGAAGTCATGATTTTCATTAACCAGAGGGCTAGTTAAGTCTCTACTGTTCAAATTGGATGACAATTTCTCCTGCACCCTAAATTACAGAGAGGATGTAACTTTTGGATTAACTGGGTTTTGACATCCCCACCCCATTGCTCACCCCTTCCCTCCTGGCAAGGATGACAGCAAAAAGCACCACCCAACTCCTGCATTAAGGGCTATCCGATACAGGGAACTTCGGTGGCTGTGTGAACGTGGTTTCTCTGGTATGAGAGAAGAGGCCCATTTAGATTCAAGCCAGAGTCAACATGACTCATTGGCTCATACATCCTTCACTGCAGGGCTCAGGAGGTCACTGCAGGTTCAAGTCTCACACCGGGACTTGGAATGGTACTTCACACTGTGGGGAAGGGAGGGGAGATGCTGAGCTCCTGGAGGTGCTTCCTACTGCAGGAGAGAGAGATTTTAATCTGAGATCCCTGCTGGCAACTCTTCCAAAGGGGAATTAATTACACCAGGGAAAATTCATCCCTGGTGGGGGCTCCTTTAGCTTCAATGTGTCTGTCATGGGGCTGAGTCTGTTGTTATTTTGAAGGAGTGCTGTGTGCTATTTCTTTCTTTTTGTTGTTGTTGGTTTGGGGTTCTTTATTATTTTTTGGCTTTTTTGGGTGACCCGGTCTTCTGGCTCATGTCCACTCTGGCAGCCAAAGAGGTTCCAGGAGCCAAAGGTGTGTGTTTTAGCATGAGCCCTTGCAGAGTTGCTGCACAAGTTTCTGGCCTTGCTAAATCACAACTTTGTTGCTCTGCAGACCTCTTTCTTTCACCTTTCTCCTGGGACTGGAGGAGTGGGGAAAGGGGTATACAGACCATCTGTCTCTGCATTTCCCAGCCATGCAAATGCCTAACACAGAGTAAGTGACTGGAGAGCTACATCTATGCCCCCTTCCCTGCAACTCTAGCTCTTTGCTGCTTTTCCATCACCAGTTCCGGTTTTAACACTGTTGCTCCCTCTTTCCAAAGAAATGCATCAAGGTGCAGCAGCTCCAGGGGAGCTTTTCCCAAACAGCTACAGGCTCAACAAGCGACAAGGGCTCATCAGGTAGACCCTTCCCTGCTGTCATTTCAAAAGTCTTCCTGAAGCTTGGTTAAACGGTCTTTTGCAGAGCTATGACAGCTGAGAAATGCAAAGAAAAGATGGAGAATTTTCTTAGCAAACTCTGGTGGTTTAAGCTCTTTTTTCTTGATGAAGCAGAAGGAAGCATTCATCCCCCTAGATCAGCTCGGCTGGCAGTGAAACACAATCAACTCTGGTTGAAACCCAGGACTGCATGCAAAGAAGGGATGAAAGTCCTAATTTCTGAGCAAAAAGGGTGACAAATTTAAGGGTGAAGGTCAGTGTTGTCTTATCACAGCTGGAATACCTCTGTTTTGGGAAAGGGGTCTCCATGGAGTTAATTCCAAAAGGTTTGCAGCACCTAGTCTTACAGCATTATCTAAAAATGAAAAAAGAAAGTGGAAGCTGTCAGAACCTCTATTCATAGAAATATGCTGAAATATGAAACCATTTTCCTTACAGGCACAACATCTGGATGTAGAGTAATCAGTAAAAAGTATCCAAACCTCAGCTCCTGCTGCTTTTCCCTCCCAAATGGCCCCATTTATCTATCCTCTCAAAATGATTCCAGCAAGGTTCTTCCATGACCACTCTGAATTTTCTTCCATACTCCTTTTCAAGCAAGCAGGAGTTACCATTCACCCCGTTTGTCAATCACCCAATCACCTAATAACATTGAATCTCTCCACTGATCAAAATTGACAGAGGGTGAAAAGAAGTATTGTGTTCCTACTAGTACTGGGAAAATAGGCAACTAGGATAGAGGGAAAAGAAACCTTCTGAAGGGAAAAATTCTAGCAGGGAAAACATTGTTTTTAAACACCAGAAACTACAGCCAAATAACGTTATGCCTCAGAATCCATGCTCAGTCATTTCTGCTCTTCACAGGACTGACAGTTTCTGAAGCAGTTGCACAGCAGATTTGTCTGGCTGCTGCCTGACTCTCTCAATCCTCATTTTCCTCTTAAAAGTCATTGTTGCAGGACCATGGGAACAGACATAGTTCAAGAGGACAATCCAAGGGACTACCACTTCGGGACAGACCTCATGGTAACTGGACTGCCAGTTCATTTCAAAGGGCAACGAAGTCAGTAAAAGTCATCATTTGAATGAGTGGGTGAAGTCAAGTTTGCATTGTTTGTCAGTGCCCACAGATGATGCCAACTGGAGATTTTTAGTCTCCCTTTAAGCCATTACAGCTGAGGCCAGAGGTGAAACACGATGATGTTAGAGCAGTAAGACCCATTGGCAGGATTTTGTGAGACCTGTTTTCCTGTCTGATTCGGCACAGGATGGACAAAGGAGGATCTTCAGCAAGACTTGCTCTGATAGAGTTAATGTATTTTACAAGGAAAGCTGCCATCTCTCAAGGTCGTTTTATCTCTTAGTTACATGAATTCTAGGAAAGCAAAGATTCTTTCCAAGTAAGTTGCTGGTTTATCCAAGTGATGGTGTTTCAGAAATTGTTGTATAGGATCCAGGTCTTTCCAGGGTATAGTGAGTGTGTGTGGTGTTTAGATTTAGGCTGTGTGCTGCCAAGCTACTGACTCCCTTTTTTCTTCCTTCTTTTCCTCATCCCACCCTCTCTCCCCTAAATCACAAGCCTAAAAACAATAAATAAAAATAATAAGTAAACAGATGAAAGTGGAAACATTTCCAAATCTGTTATCACAGAGGCAGTTTCTGTCCAGACCATGCTAGTTTCACAGCAAGCCTTGGAACTGTCAATTCTCATTACTTTCCAGTGTTGAGTGCGGGAGGAGAGAATTTCAATCTCTGCTTTCCAGAATCAAACCCTCTATTTAATGCGGTAGGGAAAGTTGAGATGAAATATAGGTCTCAGGGGATTTTTCCTGTGTGAAAGCTTATTACAGCTGTAACAAAACCTTCTAATCGGAACGGATTCTGTTACATGCATGATATTCTGGTCTTGGGCAGGGTGGGGGGAAATGAGAAAAAGATGACAAAAAGCTTTAAAAGCAATGAAATGACAACTGCATTCATTCCCTGCCTCCTCCTCCTCACTGCTTGCATTTGCTGTTTACACAGAACATTTTCTCTTCTGCATTTTCTGGGGGTCTTGTAATACTGTAGGAGTTCTCCTGGGTCAGGTTGTTGAACAATACTTGGTATTTACAAACTCAGAATCACCTGCCCGAATGGAAAACTGTTTAGTGGTATTTGAAATACAGAATCCATATCACCATAGCAAGAGAGCCTAATGGGCTATCTAAACACAATATTCAGTTACAGCTGAAGACAGGGAACCACTTAAAATGTGTCATGATGTCCAATGTAACAATGAAGCTGTAGACAGAATAAACCCAAATGCGCAATTCCTGCCCTTTGGGGCAAAGCAAAGTGTCTCTGGGCCTATGCTGGTGATGTAAATGGCTTCACTAAAACAAGTGAGAAAAAAAAAATAGTGCCAGCCTCTAATGTAGACACATCCAAGTTTTTTCCTCTGGTTTGCTTCAATGAATTATGTAGGCTATAAAAGAGACACAGAGAAATTGTGAGGGGACAAACTAAAATATGTAAGAAGATGGAGTACCTTGCTATTCTGCATTGTACTACCTGAGTTTCTTGTTCCTTGTAATGGTCTAACAGTACAAGTCCACCTCACCAATTCCTTTGGGCATTTTGGGCATTCTATGGGTGCTCTGCAGCAGCATGGTTCACGGATCAGAAATAACATCTCTTCAGTTAGGAAAGCATGGAAAGGAACTGTATTGTGCAGGGACTCCTTGTAAGACTTGAAAAAAAGAAAAAAATATAATTTAAGACTTGAAAAAAGAGCTGTGAGACAGACTCTTGGGTTTTGTATACCTCCCTAACCATGATTTTCTGGGTAAGGCTGGGCCTACTTTTGCTTGATAGTGGTGAAGTATCTACGTTTACTTGGGACAAACACACTGCAGTACTCAACACCCGTGACGTCAAACCCTGCTGAACTGTAAGTAGATGAGGAGCAATGAAAAGATGCTTCCAGTCTCTTAAGATTTGGATTCCCACCAGACTCTACTCCTTTGTCTACTGCAGAGTCTTCTGAGTATGGATCATCTCTTGTTTCATGTGTCTATTAGTTGGCATGACTTGAGGAAAGATTAGGAAGCTCCCTCTCCAAGGGCTACTGTGACACTACTAAAATAAAAGCAGCAAGTGCCCTGGTGTACTGAGGGATGATGATGATCCAGGAAAGAGATCAAAAATCATCTGATCCTTTCTGCTATTCATGTGAAACACTCTCTGTGCACTGGGGTTTGAAGGAAGAAATCTCATTTTCCTTCATCTCTCCCATGGATAGGTCCCCTTTTTCTCTTTTCTCCTTCCCCCTAAGAAATACAGGGTAGGGGCAGTAAAATTATAAAGCAGCCTTTAAAGCTGCTTCATGCTGTGAAATGCATCTCAGATAATGAATGTTTCCAGCCCAGCCAGAGCGCTCTCTGAGGGATATTTTTATCTCCATAGTGGCAGAGATTAACTGTACATTTGTCTTAATGGTATCACTCTTTAGTGTTAATGGAAGCTATGTGTGTAAATCCCTGACCATCCAAATGAGAATACACATTGAATGATCACAATAAATCAAAGTAAATGGAAGACCCCTGCAGAACAAATTCATCCCCAGAGCAACTCCTGAGGCTTTTAGGAAGATTGTGCCAAGCAGGCACAGCAAGAACAAACACAGTAGATCGTGTCACCTGCCTTATGATTTCAAAGTACTCATAATGATAATACTTCCAGTTCGAACACAGCAATTTACTCTTTTGAAATGATTTGCAAAGTGAAAACACCACTGGGTTTGGTAATGTTGGGATCTCTCTAGTATTTGGAGAAATTGACTCCATGGTTCTTTCCAGTCTACCTTCATCTCAAAAATGAGAATGAAGATCTGAAAAAACATGATGACTACTGGAAAAGGGAAAACACATTTATTTTCAACTGCTTAGACCGCTTTGGACTGACGAAATTTTGTGAAAATCGTTCCATTTTAAACACAACAGCTATTAAATTCTCAGCAACAACTCCAATTCCCTTTTCCAAGAAACACAGGCGAGAGAGACATGAAAGAATAAAGGGACATAATGTTCTTCTATGTGTGAAATAGAAACAAATATCACACAGTATAATATATTAGTCTTTTGTGCTTCACTTAGGCACTGTGGAAGTGAAAGACAGATAAATCATTGTCCTTTTATAATTTGCAGATTTTTTTTTAGTTGAGGAACAATAACTTAAAGGGCACTGATGAAAACAGGGATGAGTATAAGACAAGAAAGGAGTTTCTTCTTCCAAAAGAGTCTGCAACCATCCATATGCAGAGACCTAGAATTATATTTCAGACTTCATCAGCAGCTCTGTGTTTGTTGAAAAATACATTAATTTCTATTGCCTGCATTTCCCAAGTAGAACTGCTTGAGCAGAAAAGTGCGAACAGGGAAATTAAGTGATTTTGCTGGTTTTCATTGTGGAATAAAGCAAAATGCAGAAGGGACGGCAGAGAAGATGATTAACTAAAAGGTAGAAATATTAATTCTTAGGTTGTTTGATGAGGGCACAGAAAATGT
>VYZQ01040330.1:0-11812 GCA_013400655.1 Mystacornis crossleyi
GACACCACACAACCTGCCTCAGTCCCTGAGCAGATAAACCTCCACGTAGAAGCACGCACACTTGAGCCTTAAAAAAAAAGCTTTCTTACCGCTTCCAGCTCCTTCTGGGTTTCATCCTCCATTCTCCTAATGTCCTCCATAGTCAGCTCAATCCACTTGTCAATCCAACAGAACAGCTGGCGATGGAAGTTGGTAAATATCCTTTTTTCTTGCTTTAAGAAGATAAACAAGCATTAGATCATAGGCAGGACTTGCTGAAGGCTGGAGAAGTGATAGAAGCTAGTCAGTTTGAAGAGTTAAAAATCTTCAGCTGAGCGCTGCTTCACACTGCTGCAGGTTCAGTCCCCCCACACCCCTGGATTCAATTAAATTCATCCCATTTCTCAAATGCTTTAACATGGAAAAAATTGAACAAATTTCACTATCAAAAAAGAGTTTCAAGAAAGCTCAGCCATTCAAATTACTTGAAAATTATGAACAATGTTAAAATCTGTTCTAGCTCCAAGGTGGCAGCAGTCAAACCAGAACAGCCACTTCCTGAAGACTATGCTTTTTTTTCTGTAGAGAATTGTTCTGGTACTACCAGTGAAGCCCCACTTGCAGCAAACCCAGACATAACTGGTTTGACTGGCTGGGGAAATGGACAGGAATTGCCTGGCTGTGAGCAACTGGAAACTGCACTGCTGTTCCTGCTCAACCCCCCACATCAACACAGCCCCACAAGGCAGAAGCACTCACCTTTTGTATAAAGTTTTCGACTTTGTTCTGCAGTCCCCACCACTTAAATTTGATGGTCACCAATTTGTAAGCACACATTTTGGGACACTCCTCATCGGTTGCTAGCTCCTTCTGTTTGGGGAAACAGAAAAGAAGTTTTATATTTTAATTTTAATTACTTTAATTATATTTTAATACTTTAAAAGTTTAATTATTAGAAATTATAATTCTAATTAGTACATTAGAATGATAAATAATATCATTAATTTATAGTAAAATAATTAACTATGTTGTTATAATAATAAAATATAATTCTAAGTATTACTACAGAAAAACAACATTCTAATCAGTAACTTGGGGCTGTTCCTGAAAGACTCCCTGGGATTCACTTCCAGGGCACAGCAGTGGGCTGCTCAGTTCCTGTGGGGACCTCTGGTGTGGCACACACAGCCCACTCCCTCCTGGGATAGATTCTGTACTGCCAAGCTTTGCAGTGCTGTTGGGGCATCACGTGGGGGATGTGCTGGGCCACAGGAAATTTGTTCCTCAACTGGAGTTGAGCCAGGTTCTGAAGGAACCATGAACTTTGTTCTTCTGCCGATAACGACTTCGTAAGGCTGTAACAACAGTTCCTAGTACCTTCCAGTTTGGCCCCAGAGGTCCTCTCTTCGTCTTAACTGACTGGAATAATGCAGGATCTTCATCAGCTTTGTAGTCCTGTAACACAAAACAGTCAGAGTCAGGAAACATCACCAGGCAGGACCAGTAGGGAAGAAGGCAGATTCAATACCCCACTGTGTTAAGCTTCTGCCCATGGCTGGCAAAGCGATTCCCTGGGTGCTCTGGAGCAGGATGGGTGCAGCAGAGCTGCCAGGCTGACTCCATGGCTCCATCACACCTGCTCCCAACACCACAGCTCTCCAGGGCTGCTGCAGGCCAGAGCTGCCCTGTGCTGTGCACACTGTGACATCTGCACTGTCCCACCGGGTCTGTGACCCCTGAGGGAGGAGAAGGCAGCAACTCAGCAGCCAGAGTGCTAACGCTTGTCAGGCTGCAACAAATGTCCACTGCTGGGGAGGCAGAACGCGAGGGAGGGAGGCAGAAGCAACTCCCTCAGGCCATCAGAAAGTCTGAGATCCCAGCCTGAGCCGGGGCAGGGCAGAGCAGAGCACGGGCAGAGCCCGCACGGCGCTGCCTCACTCACATCAGCCCTGCTCACCCCCTGTGCACAGGGGGAAAGCCAAAGGGTACAGAGCTGAAAGGGATAAATGCTTCCAACAGATGGAGTTATTTGATTTTACTGATGAGGGGTATGAAAATGGTTATTTGATGAAGATGCTGCCATGGAAACTAGGAAAGGATTAAAAATTCTGGGCTCAGTGAAAACAAGTAAGGTTTATACTGTATATGAAAAACATTTATCCAAGATTACTGTTACACCCTCACAACCCAACTGTAACAATTAAGTTGCTTCAAAGCAGAACAAATGCTTGGTAGGTGCTACAGAAAAGAAAAACCCAAGAAATTTTAGCAGAGTTTAAAGTCTCATTTTTTAATGAAGTTTCAGTGAGGACAAAATCTGCAGAACATGGAGTGAAAGAAACACCTCCAAGAGAAGAAGCTTCTGGCTGCTGAAGACCACATCAGTTTTCAGCTCCAGATTCTTCTACCAGCACAGAGGAACAAAGGCTACTTCTAGACTAAATTCTGAATCCACAGAGCAAGGCTACACATATTAACTGCTAATGCTTCCACAGACATTCTGACATTTACAAAAACCTACTGCAAGCCAAATGGAGCTGAAAAATCTGGGAATTCCTCTCAGAGGAATTTGATTTCACTTACAGAACATCAGCTGTCACACTTTTTTCTCCCCAGTTTTCTCTCATTGTTCCCAGTTCTTTTAACATACCCACCTACAGTGCCTATTAAAATAGGCTGAAGAAACCCTAATTCATCTAGAAAGCATTACTAGGTGTTCAGACAAACTTCCATATTCAGGACTCAAACATACACTTCAGGAATTGAGCAGATATTTCCTAGAAGCAGCCAAGTGAGTAAAGACATTTCAGTCCCATTGCTAGTCAGTGTTTTACAAACTCCCACAAACCAGAAGTCTCCTGTAGTTCTCCCTCCAAGCTGAAACAACATTCTAGTTTGAAGAACCCCACAACAGTCAGCCAACCTCAGCAGGAGCTGCCACGGTGCTCCACAACCCTTCACCTGCCTCAGAAGACAGCCTGAGGAACCAGCAGGAGCACTGCACAGCAACACTTAAAGTTTTGAATTATTATAATCACAGAAGGACGACAAGCCATATTTGTCATATGAACTTTAGTAAAACCCTCTTATTTATGATTTACTGTAATAAAGCACATGTCCTTTCCACAGACATCACAAAGAGCAAATACACAGCAGAACACAACATCCAGCCCTGACTCACTTCCCTCTGCACTGAGCACAGCACCGAGCCAGAGCCACCGGCTGTGCCCGAGACCGACTCCTCGGGGAGCCCAGCAGGGAAGGAGGGAGCCACACAGTTCACAGGGCTGGCCACCAGCTGCACACTTCTCATCTCACAAGTTATTCCCAAATACTGTGGGAGAGGACAGCTGCAACCCACTGGAATCCTCAGGTTCTACACTGTCCTGGAGGCTCAATGTGATACACTTCTTAAAAATTATTTTTTAACAATCCTCGTGTGGAAAAAGAGTCATCTTCTTTACATTTAAATCACCTTTAAGATACCTATGCAAATACTACAGCAGAATGTTTTTACATAAATATATTGAATGTTTTAAATTACTGATCATGATTGCCTTTTAAAAATTTCACTCAAGCACTGGATGGAAGACACAGAAGTGGATCAAGCTATAGCAAAGGATAAACAATTTTGCTCTATGTAACTTAATTGCTGGCAGAACTGCTTCTGGTTTGGGGCAGCAATGTGCCAAAGAGAAACGCAAGAATTCCACATCCTAGTGCCAGTTGTGAACAAAACCAGGTACTGCCTTGAGACAACCCTGAATTTATTTTCACTGTGTGAACATCCTGCCAAGGCAGAGCTCACACCGCGGTGGTGTGGGGCATGAGGCACTGAAACTCAGCTACATGTGCAGCCTTGGTCTGCCTGGGTTAAGGAGTGGAGTGATTTGTCTGGATAGCCCAGGGACACTCAAGCCCACATGATGCTGTTAAGCTGCCATCCTACCTCCCACTGCACAGGGACACTGGTGAAAACCAACTGTGCTCTTGCATTTAGGACCCACACAAAAATAACCACAGCTCGAAACTCTGGGGAAGAAAATGGTATCTATGAGTAAAATTCATGAGTGAAAACACAAATTCCAAGAAAATAGATGAGTCGTGGTAAAGTTCTCTATGCTTGTGGCAGAAGCTTTGAACCAAGACCTTTTAGAACTCAACCCAAATCCTGTTAAGGACAGGGAAAACCCTTTATAGACTAAAGCCTAGATGGACAGGAGAGCATTGTAGGAACTCTTCTCTACACAGAAATCCTACCAGCGCGCAGGGGAGAAGACTGGACTGGAGCCAACGTACAAATAAACAACAGTTCTTTGCAGAGTTTAAGGAAAATATCTGTGCAGCAAGAGCTGAACTCCTGACAACAACAAGTCCTTCTTAGGAAGAAAAACAGGCAGCTGCTGGAGCAAATATTACAGCTCAAACCCCTGAAGCCCTCTGCAAAGCAAGACAGGCAAACATCAGCCAGCAGCAGCATAACAAGACAGAGGAGCAAAACCATTTCAAAGAAATACAGAAATATGATTTCACAGGCAGTTTCTGCTCAAATTCTCAATATAATATGCATGAATGCAACCATCTGTTATAAAGAATTATTTCAAGAGACCGTGAACCACATACAATAAAAGTAATATCACAACAAACCCAGAACCTGGGCACTTCTTTTTCATTCTCATGTCTCATTCTCAGTCTTTAGACAAGCTCAGTGTGGTAAACAGTGCTCCTGAGAACTCATGGTTCACGATCAAGTAGTATAAAAACTCAAAGCATATATACAGGGCAGAATTATTTTAAGAAAACTTTTAGGACCTAACATGAAAATTATACAAGTCTGGTGCCTGATCTGCAAATCCATAAAACTGGAACTGAACATGGAATGGCATCATGCTGACTAGATAGGTGGACACAAATTCTGACTTTCCAGCTCAATACTGCAGTTGTGTTTTAAACAAGAGAATGTACATAGTGCTGGTGTTACTGAGCAAAAAACTCACACACAGTCCCTGTGGAAGGAAACACCTACCAGCACTTCCCTCCAACATCATCCACAGCTCTGTGAGTGCTCATTCACAGCACAACAGAAGACCAAAATCAGGTTTACCCAAGTATGTCACACTCCCAACTCAGTGCATGATTCCCATGTCTTAGAACCCAAACAGTCACCAGTGCTACAGTTTAGGTAGGTTCAGCTAAATGGCTTTTAATAAAAAATGTCTTGCAATCGCTCCCATCTCCTGAAGAGTCCTGCAGCTACAGCACAGCTATCAGGGGAACCACTGCCTGAAATCACCTTTGAAAGAATGCCAAGGTTCAAATGAGAAATGAAATCAGCCTGGTTATCGTGGACACACATCGTGGTGCAGTGCCCAGAACGAGAAGTTAAAGGTCTCCAGGAACAAGGCTGGAAGAGAGGAATATTTATAAACATCCAGAACACGACTGAAAAAGCCTTACTTAGGGATAGAAAACAAGAAGAGGGGCAAAAAACTAGAAGCACATCATATTTATACACAGATAGGCTGTTCAATGGGATGTGTCATTGCACGATGATTCCAAGGTTCAGCACTAATAATCTGGAGTTGTTCAGCTGCCTATCACATAAAGTAAGTCTGAAATGGGAGAGATCCACCTATCAAGCTCTTTAACTCCAGAATATTTTAACACTTCTTTACAGACTAGAGAAGAGCATTTCCTATATTCCAATCTATTTCCTCAAACTGTAGAGCAAGGGTTAGCATACAGAAATCCAAACTCTTGAGGCATGTGTAATCTGACTGATTTATACAAAACTGTACTTTTAGAACTTTCTTTCAAGTAATATAATAAAGATCCACTATGACCTAAACAAAACATTTAATGTCTTCATGGTACAAAAATAGCTATAAACCTGATTTCAATTTGTTTTCACTACACTCTACTTTTCTACAAATTGTTTCCAAAACCACAGCCTCTTCTGATGTTAATTGAGTGTTCATTTTTGCTTACACTTTAAAAAGTCTTTCTCTCCTGGGAAGTCACTTTTATATACAAACAAGATAAAGTGACATAGACTGCATGCTGGAGATGATTAAAAGAAGGCAGGGTTAAATGTGTATCTAAAGAAAGTCACAGATGTCACTCACATTATTTCTATACATACTTAAATGAGCACGAGTCAGCACATGCATGCATTAGTAGCTTAAAGAAATTTCTATTTTCATATTTATGCTGATTGTAGCTTTGAAACGAAAAGTAACTGCTGCACCACGGGAGGGTGGACAAGGTTCATTCACAGAACAACAGGATACATCTTGAATACATGAAAACTTCTTCAACACTGCTGGATTTTAAATATGTAGCTCTATTGTTTCGGTTCTACTGCTACCCAAGGTCGTACATTTGAGCTGCTTTTCCAGGTAAAACTATGTTTGANAATGAGAAATGAAATCAGCCTGGTTATCGTGGACACACATCGTGGTGCAGTGCCCAGAACGAGAAGTTAAAGGTCTCCAGGAACAAGGCTGGAAGAGAGGAATATTTATAAACATCCAGAACACGACTGAAAAAGCCTTACTTAGGGATAGAAAACAAGAAGAGGGGCAAAAAACTAGAAGCACATCATATTTATACACAGATAGGCTGTTCAATGGGATGTGTCATTGCACGATGATTCCAAGGTTCAGCACTAATAATCTGGAGTTGTTCAGCTGCCTATCACATAAAGTAAGTCTGAAATGGGAGAGATCCACCTATCAAGCTCTTTAACTCCAGAATATTTTAACACTTCTTTACAGACTAGAGAAGAGCATTTCCTATATTCCAATCTATTTCCTCAAACTGTAGAGCAAGGGTTAGCATACAGAAATCCAAACTCTTGAGGCATGTGTAATCTGACTGATTTATACAAAACTGTACTTTTAGAACTTTCTTTCAAGTAATATAATAAAGATCCACTATGACCTAAACAAAACATTTAATGTCTTCATGGTACAAAAATAGCTATAAACCTGATTTCAATTTGTTTTCACTACACTCTACTTTTCTACAAATTGTTTCCAAAACCACAGCCTCTTCTGATGTTAATTGAGTGTTCATTTTTGCTTACACTTTAAAAAGTCTTTCTCTCCTGGGAAGTCACTTTTATATACAAACAAGATAAAGTGACATAGACTGCATGCTGGAGATGATTAAAAGAAGGCAGGGTTAAATGTGTATCTAAAGAAAGTCACAGATGTCACTCACATTATTTCTATACATACTTAAATGAGCACGAGTCAGCACAAGCATGCATTAGTAGCTTAAAGAAATTTCTATTTTCATATTTATGCTGATTGTAGCTTTGAAACGAAAAGTAACTGCTGCACCACGGGAGGGTGGACAAGGTTCATTCACAGAACAACAGGATACATCTTGAATACATGAAAACTTCTTCAACACTGCTGGATTTTAAATATGTAGCTCTATTGTTTCGGTTCTACTGCTACCCAAGGTCGTACATTTGAGCTGCTTTTCCAGGTAAAACTATGTTTGAGAAGATAAATGTACAAATAAAACTTTCCTTTGGTCACACTGACTATTCCTTTCCCCTAAAAAATGGAGCAGACCAAAAAACCACCCAGCCACTTGGAATGATAATTCCCAAAGAAGCATCATAACAAAAAACCCCCAAACCATACAAAGCACATGATTTCAGACATTGCCCCACAGAGTGAACTGGGGATTGCCTGAGTATCACTGAACAAAGATGCAGAAACTGCAGGAGAAGAACATCTGGACAAATACAACACAGGGAAAACAGGTGATGCTTTTTAGGGGACATTTACTTGCCAGACCAGCAGCCTTCTCTGAAGGCACAAAGGCAGCATGTCAATCTTGGCAATTTTGTTACGATGTAGCTGAACGTCCAAGAAAAAAAAAAATTAAAGTTCCATTACCTAAACTTGATAAAGATATCAGCATAAATATAAAGTGTCTCTCCTGAAGTCTTAAGAAGTGAAGAGAGAGAAGATAAAGGCCAGAAACTGCAGACTTTTATAATAGAAGAGACTCCAAGTGTGGGTCCCAGAGAATTCCTGATGTCTAATCCCAGGAGAAAACAGGTAAACAGCAAGGGTATGAGTCTGCAGTGTCTGCTAAGAGGTTAAGCACAAAGCCAGGCTTTGGCTAATGAAGTCAGAACTTTGCAAAACTGAGTTCCTGGGAGATAAAACGGAAATAAAAATTTAAATCATGTGGTGAAAATTAATCCCAAGTATTCCTACACAAGAATGGGCTATTCTGTGAGTTTGAATCTCAAAATACCTGCTCAAAATATTTGCTAAAAGTGGAAATGGTGCTAGAAGTTAATAAAAAGGAAACAGAAATGTAGAAACATTAGAAGTGACTTAAGACTCTGGATGAGACCACTCTGCACTCAGTTTTGATACTCTGTAGGTCAAATATACAAAAGAAAAAAAGAGGATAATGTACTGAAAATAGTTCCAAGGAAGTCCTCTCCCCAGAATGGAGGATATCCAAGTATCTACTTCCAGAAAATAACAGTTAAATGGTACAAAGAGCCTCTCCTTGCACAAAACCAAGACAATCACATTTATTGTGCAAACACAGTCTCCATATTAGTGCCTACCATCTCCCTACTGTCCAAAAAATATTGCACATCCAACAGCCCAGCTGTTACCGTGTAACAAACCAGCCAACAGCCCCCGCAGATCCAGATGTGCAGAAGGAATCAGCAGTAAAACCAAAGAGGTAAGGCAGGCACATAAACAAATGACTCTGTTCAAGACACTTTTCATGTCTCTGTTGGGTGAAATCCACCCCGTTTTAGCTTATTCACTATCGACACAAAGCACAAGTGGAATCAGCTGCATGCTACACCCCAATCCCAGTAGCTGAACATTTACTTACTCCTGGTTCTACTTGAGTTCTATCTGCAATGTCAATATGGACAACCTCAACACTCTTCCATGTGTTTGGATCTAAATTGTGAACCTGCAAAAAAAGAGAAAGAAATTACTCCCATGCTGGGAATCGCCCTGTGCAGTACATGTGTGTGCCAGGGAGTTTTCAGGATGCTGTAAGGGCAGCATTCTCCAAACCTACCCTTTCTTCCTCTGCCTTTCTCAAAGGGAATGAGCTCCACAATTACAGTTTAATTCACTCACTAATCAATTTTAAACCAGCACAAAGCCTTCACTTATTGTGCATTCAGGAAACCTGGATTTAAGATTAAGCTGTATTCATCTGTCACATTCGTTAGCGCTAATGAAATCAAGCTCTAATTAGAACCATTACCCGTTCCATAATCTGCATGAACTTCCCGAGCTAGAAAGAAGTTGTAAAAATTCCAATTGCAAACATGCAGATTCCAATAACCTGACTGCTCTCATAGGTTCCCTGAATCACAGGACTGCCTTGAAGGTGGACCAGGTGTAGTCTGAGGGTGTGTAAAGGTCTGAGGAAGGGGACTTGCCCACACCTGTGGTCTGTCCAGCACACCTAAACTCAGTTAGAACAATCCTCCTTCTGTGTAGCACTCCGAGAGCTACAGCTCACCCAAGCACTGGAAGCAGACTGACAACCAAGCCTCTCTGGATGGTTTATAAATGTTTGTCACTACAGATCAAAACTTTCCTGAAGTGACATGTGAGCCAAACTGACTGTCTGGGGAGGAAAACAAGAACATTGCCAGCTGGGACAATTTACAGAGGCAGCTTCAGTGTGTAACTACAGAGTGTACACAGATCAACCCCCCTGGTCTTGTGAAACCTGCTGTAAAACCTGCTCGAAAATGAACTTGTCAGCCTCACTATCAGCAGCATGTCTAAGGTAAAAGAACATGAAATAAAAAAAAGGACTTGCTGAAAAGCTATTAAATTATTTGCAGGAGAATCAAGCATCTGTATTGACCTCTGAACATAAAAACCAAGCCCCTTCTCCTGTCCTTGGATCTCCTTAGATGAGACAGCTTGACCACCTTGCAAGGACCTGAATAATGCTTTTCTTGCTTTACTCACTGGTCAGGCACTGACTTTATGCAGTAATTATCCACCATTATCAGGTATAAAATACTTTACCTGTCCTAATGGTACAATTGCATTAAGGCTTGGTATCCAAACCCCAACTCACGTTCTCTGTTGTTCCCAAATCTGGTTTATGCCAGGTCTCAATTTTTATGAAGAAGTCGTCTTTCATGTATTCATTCTGTAAGAATTAAAAGCAAAAGGCACAAGTCTGATTACAGCTCTCTGCCCTTAGTTTAGATAAATGGTAGCGACATACATACACTACTAATCCCCAACTAGCAACACCATCTATTTGAATTACCAGAGAAACAGCCCCCTTACCTACACACAGAAATAGGTACACGATAATCTTAAACTAGAGCAGTGAGTAGTAAATTAAAAGCAGCCACGTTTAAGAAATCCAGCTCTACCCGTGCACACCAATAGAAATAACCCTGCCATTTGCTGTCCTGCCTCCTCAACCCTCAAGTTCTTCATCTCTGTGTTCAAGTAAATTTCAAGTTATTAATCTTGCAGTTAGATGTTACTGTACAGCACAATTACAATCATAAAGCTGAATCATAATGGTCCAGCTGCCACCAAATTGTATATCTAAAGACACTGACAGAGCCCTGCTGATCCCAGAAGTCAGAGGGCACACACCTGTGAGCACAGGTATCCTGCTGAGTCAAGCCCAACAGTTCAAACTCACTTGTTACTCCTCGTGTCACATCCACCTGGTAACAATCTGAACCATGTTTGCAAGTGAGCAGATAAAGCAGTTTAACATTTAACTTAGAAGTTTTCATTAAACAGAGCCCCAAAACATGTAAAATGGCATTAAAATCTTAATGATGTGCCTGTCACGCATCTTAAAAAAACAGACCCAAATCCTGAGCTGTGCTGATCCATTTAGATTCCCAGTCACCCTATTTTAACCGAGGCAGGAATTCACTTTACAGCCATGGCATTTCAGACAGTAGGGACTGATCCCATTTCACTGCTCTTCCTGCATTCAGGAGTGTAGATATCTTGCTCTTCCCCTCTGATATGTTGCTTTTCCCCTCTCACTTTTTTTAGCATTATGTCTAACCAGGATAGACATTATGCATCTGTAATGGTAATTAAAGGCATAAAAGTTCACGTAGAAAATGAAATAATTTCTCTGACAAATTACAGTTCTAATTATAGCCATGTGCAGACAAATAAAGTAACAGGGAGCTCCACACCAGGATTCCTGGCAAGGCACATATGACAGGCTGGAGCCAGGCAATTGTAGTGGTAGTAACAGACAAAATATATCTCAAAAAACCCCAATATACGACTGGTAGGATTTCAGATACTCACTGTCACAACTGGTGTGGTTGGAAACACGTGCAGTGAAAAGGAAAAGAAAAGAGAGAGCGTTATTAGATACAATTATTATTATTAGATACAATTGTTTCTGAAAGGTCTCACAGCACTAACACCAGAACACACATGGGGGAGACTCACTTGTTCTACAGTAGGGATACGCATTCCAGGCCTTCTCATGGAACACCAGGGAGCCTTCTGGAGCAATCATCCTTACAAACCCAGGGACTTTACTGGGAAAACAAACATGGACAACGTGTTTAAAATTCTGCCAGCTGAAATTCCTCACTGGTTTCTTCCACTCCAGTAAGAAAGGCACATTGTACCCAAGCATTTGAGGGGTTATGATGTACGTTGTCACCTGCAGTGAAATACACAGGAACTTCAAAAATCTTCCTGATCGCGACATAATTAAGAAAAAATTGGGAAAGGTAATAATGAGGCAATTGAGAGTGAGCTGCTGTGATCACAGTGAAAGCTGTGCTATCCCTCCT
>VYZQ01040339.1:2563-13221 GCA_013400655.1 Mystacornis crossleyi
AAAGAACAAAGTACATAATCACTGGGCTGATTTAGAAGCTTACATCACCAAAGTAATTTTGATAGCACTTTATTTCCAAAACATTTCTCGTTTTTAGCTCTGAAACATTTATCTGCTGAAATGTCATTAGTTTTTAATCAGTTTATTCAAGAGAGGCAATAGTCCTGAAACACGAAAGGTACGACACACAAACCAAAAGAAAGGTGACCAGGTACTAATAATTGTGAGGGAGAAATAGCTTCAGAAATAACCAGAGAACAATTTTCATCTGAACCTTCATCTGTCCTTTGGAGCTAGGAATACGAGCTCATCAGGGAAATGCTAACTCAGCAAGCAATTTACATGAGAACAGTCTGTCACAAATCTTACAATGCTTATCTTGTACACTGATTTCTATGGCTTTAGAAAGAAGTCATGGGACTTAGACATGCAACCCCTAAAGCAACAGCACGTCAGCAACTCCACCCTCAGAAAACTCCCCAAGTGGTTATTATTTGCCAAATTTGCTCCAGCTGTCAGATAAAAATGACTGGAAGCTAATCAAAAGCACATATGCTTATCACAAAACCGAAAACATCTGCCTGAGGGATGACAGCAGCTATTCAAAGCTTCAGAGATTGCCTCACCAACACTAAACATGAACTTTGACAATACACATGCACAGCATAGACCAGAAAAACCAACAATGAACACAGTCTTTTGGGAGGAAGGAATTGCAGAAAGACAAAGAAGGGCATTGCTTTTAGAAAGGGCATGTCCCATTGCCTGTGCTGCAGATGCCTTTCCAAGCACCTTATGGATATTTTCAAAGTAAAACTCTCGTACCATCCTTTGGTACCTGCCTTCATGAGCCTGGCAGAACAGCACGCTGCAGACAGACAACTTGGAGGGCAGCACCAAAAAAAAGTAAATAGCAAACACTCCTTCTGGAACAGGCCATACAAACACCTTTGATGGGGAAGAAAAAACCCACGTGGCTACAAGACAGAAGACAAGGTTTCTGCGCAGAAGAAAATGTAAGCAGTCACGAAAATCTGCTTCTTTGTGCCTTGGGGGAATCAGACCACCTTTCCAAAACCACATGTCCTTTGGCAAATGGAGAAGCTGCTATGCAAGGGAAATAAGAATAATGAACAAGCTGCCGTTGTAGCACTCCTGATGAAACCTGGATTATTTCCAGGCTCAGCTTCAGGAATAAATCAGGTTCTGCTCCTTTCTATTTGTGGTAACAAAAGGTTTTCCTCATGTTTCTTTCTAAGATTTTTTTCTTGGCATCCTGCCAGGCTGTAATCTAAGTGGAACAAACTGTCTGCCCCTTTCCCTACAGGAAGAGATGCAGAAACACGTTACTTTTGGCCTGGTATGTGCTTTCTCATTTTCTGCATGAGTATTTTCTAGTAATATGAGCTGCATGACACATACTGTTCAAGAAACAGCCTGAAATTTACATATCTGGCTTGTAGCTTTTTAACCTGCAATTAATATACTATCAGTCCTCACTATGACTAAATCATATTTCAAAAGGCAGTCCAGGCATTTTCCTCCAAAGGAACATAATGTTACTGATAAGGGACGGTAAATTTGATCCCACAGAGGATAACCAAGAGGATGGAGAAGAATGCAGGCCTTACTTTTTAGAAGATTTGAAACTGGAAGTTTGGAATCTGAACACAACTCTGAATATGTGAAAATATGAACATGCACAAGATTTCTTCTCAATGAAACACCCCAGGCTGCATGATTCTCAGTTCTTCACATTGCTACTAGATTGGGCCCACCAACCACAGAAAAGAATCAGGGATTAGAAAGTTGTCCAGTCAAGTGTTGAAGAAAATAACTGCAATTTATTTATATTCTGAAGCATTCCTTGGATTCAAATAATAGGAGACAGGTTTATATGTATATGATGAAACTGATTTGACAGCTTACAGCATTCAAGTTCCTATGACTTGAAAGTGTGAAATAATGACCCTATTAAAACATCTACAATGGGATGCTTTAATTGGATAAGCTTCATTTAGTAACAAAAGTGATCTGACTAAAGCTTTATAGAATGCTCCTGTTACTTCCAGGACAAGCTGTGTTTCTTTACTGAGGTCAGATCTGCAGCTCTAAATTACTGGCCACAGCTCTAGAAGGTCACTGGGCACTGCCAACCTACTGAGGATCAGAGCCCCAGTGAATAGAAACTTAAGTCTTCAAGCCTGCTGGGGCTGTGCTGATAGCTGCTAAACAGCAGTATTTTATAATCCTTGCAATGGTTTCTTTTGAAAAAGAGCAGGAGGAGTGAAGATAGAAATATTGTAAGATGGTGTCCTCAAAGGATACCATTAGGGTTAGGTTAGTAGGTATTAGAGACAATAGTAGATATTTGGGTCAAACTATTTAAATAGAAGTAAAAAGGAAATCTCAGCCCTAATTTTTCACATGGTATAGTAAGAGGCACAGAGAGAGAAATGCATTTCATGGTTCAAGGGCAAAGTACCACGTACACCATTACTCACTTTGTATTGAGAGACTTCCACTCATCCTTCACTGGCTGATCAAGCAGGGACATCATAGAATAATTATCCAACATGAGACCGTCAGGGTCATCTGTCTGACCTGGGAGTTTCCCAAGAGGAAAGTCCTTCCATCGTACTTCATCTAGATAAAAACAGTACAAAAACAACAAGTCTGACTTTCCCAAAGAGATTGTCAAAACACAAGATCACACTCCCCAAGTCCACAAATACTGCCTCTTGCAACTCAGCCATTCAGCAAATGATCTGAAGCAATGTCACAGAAGCAGAGGACAGTTTTGCTTCTGTTCTCAAAACATCCAGTTCTGACAAGCTGTTCACATCAGCATAACTAAGATCTCTTTTAACTTCAGAAAATTTCCCAGTGAATTGAGTAAAAGAGTTCAGTCTTCTAGTGGCTGCTTTTTTTCCTTTAAATGTCATTTTGACTCCAAGTCTTCTCTACCAACTTCCTCCTCCTGTGTTCAAGTCCCTCCATGACTCATACAAAATTCTTAGCTAGAGACCTCCAACCCCCACGAGAAAGTACAGCTACTGTAACAAAGCCAACAAAACACTCAATATACTGTTTATTCCTTCTAAAAACTTCTCTTGCTCCTTTCTTTTGTTTGCCACCATGTCATAATAACCACTTCGCCAGAGCATGGAACTTAGGTTCACAGACAAACTGCTTTCAAATACCCCCCGAGTCTGACAAACTGAAGTCCAAGAAACATCCATATTTTCTTCACCATTCACAGCTGGCATATATGCTGCCCCATCAATTGAATACACTGAAATTTTAAAGTTTGGAAAAGCCTAATAAAAAAATTAATGAGACAGTAAATCATGCTCCTGGAAAACACACAGTATTTTAAGAGCTTAAGAGAAATGACTCCTGCACATAAACAAAGGACTGGAAACCTCACATTTTTCAGTAATCTGGCATCTAGATGACTTCGAAGCACAATTTAATTATGGCCAGACCCAAAAGGCTGAGATGTCCTTGCATTTCAATTAACATTTGTCAGTGATAGAGTCACTTGTTACCTGCAGTGATCTGCCAGGCGGACCCTTGCAGTGCTGCCCTTTTCTCAGCAATAGCCACCATGTTACCAGAATGAGCAAGTCCTTCCAAAGGATTTGTTTCAGTTACCATCTCTTCTTCCTCCTCTTCCACTTCCTCTACACCATCATCTCTCTCTGGCACATCTTCTTGTTTCTCTACAGTCTGCCCTTGATTTTTAACCTGATTTTCTTGCCTGGCTCTCCACTGTAAGCTCTCTATAGTATAAATTGGCTGCTCACTGCTATCTGAAGAGAGGCCTGGACTGGACAAAGAGGCACCTCCTTCTGTGTAAATGGAAGCAAGATAGAGAAGGTTCTTCCGAGAAGAACGTGGTAAGCGAGGTCTCATGATTGTGAGGATCCTAGAAAGGAAAAAGGGCAATGGAAAAGTCTTTAAAGGGTTGATAAATCTTCATGTGGAGTATTTTTTGCTTTTAAGTGTTTGTTTTCTCCAGGACAGCTGGCTCACATAGCTCATCTAACAGGCAAAATCTGATTATTCCCTCATCAGTGGATGCTGGAATACTCCCATCTTTGTGATTAAAATTAAGGACTTGGGATACTTCTAACTGAATTACTGCTTTGCTGTTTTCATGTATAAAGGTTAGGAGCTGTGGTACATTCCTATCACCTGAATAAGCAGTCACATCTCTACCAAGTCACTTTGTTTCTGAACAGGTTGCTTCTTTAAAAACCTCCCCAGATAACCTCTGCTTTCATTTTGAAGGTGCAATCCTTCAAAATTCTTTTCCTTCTCTTTGTGTGCAATCAATAGGGAGACGAATAGCAGCAAGCATGGCTTTATATGCACCTGTTACAATTTCTACCAGATACAAAGAAAGGCAGGGGAATGCAGCTATAGCTCAGCATATCACTAGGAAACCAAAGCTGTTACAGAGGGCTGTTTGCTGTTCCCTTTCCAGGCCACAGGATCAAACTTACAGCTGAAGAAGATGTGGGGTTGCCCAGCAGGGAGCTTCCAAGCAACTGTCAGTCAATCTTATCCACTGCAAAGGAACTTTATGCAGGAACAGCTCCTTCACAGACACCTGTTTGTTACAGTGTTGTCTTTTTTTCCCTTAAAAGAAGATAATGAAAACAACAGGGTGCTCAAAACTCATCAAAAATATGCCCTTCATCTCTCTGCATTTTTACTGGAGCATATTCTCAAATAAACTGACCATTTTAACCCAAGTCCATGACCAGATGTACCTACCAAATACATCAAGGTTGTTATAAAGGACTTGGTAATGCATGGGCAGCTGCGTAAGACCTGATCACAGTGCAGTGCAGATACTCCCAAGCTGGCCCTGTGCATGTCACCCCAGACAGGAGAGCCACAAGATGTGTTTGAACAGTATTATCCCAAATAAATGCAGTATACTGTATCTGGGACCCAGTATCATTCCAGATAGCTCTGCAAAGAGTGGATTTAACAGCTGGGAACTAGCACCATTCAAGGATCTTGGTACATCATAGGTAAGTTCAGTGCTGAGTGAAAGCACCAAATATTAGCCTATGACTGCCTGAGATACTGGCAAAATCTTTGTGCAGCCTGAGCCAGACCAGGAGAGGACAGAAGAGGCACCAAAATTAAGGGATGGAAACCTATGCAAGGATGCACTATGTCACAGTATAAAAACCCTGTTAGCAGAATACCTGCGACACTCTGAATAATTAAGGCCGTTCAGTGCCCATCTCTGGGATGAAACATACAGTTTGCCAATTTTAACAGTTCTAAGGAGACAGGAACTAAAAACAAAATATTACCTATTATTTCTGTGTAAGTTTAGAAGACATAAAAATCCTGTGACAGGATAAATAAAGGACAGCAAGACTATTTAGTATCCTATAAAGGCAAGTTTCTGTTAAGGGAGGAAAGAACTGGGAAAAGGATCCTAACAGAGTGCCTATAACAGTGGCAGATAGCATATAAGGATGTTATTTCCTACAAGTATCGACATCTGGAAAAATTAGCACTTAAGGGCCTCATCTTTCCTGTGAGAGACTGGCTTTTCCTATCCTGAGAAGGCTGCAGCAAACATACTGTCATGGTTTAACACAGCTTGGGTTCTAGTTAAGGAAAAATCCACCAGCTACAGAAGTGATGTTTTTGCAAGGGGCTGTTCTAACTTCCTGCAGACCTGATAAACCCAATCAATTGGCTAGTTTGAATATTGGCAACTTTGTTAAGCCACTTAAGAAGCTTGCCACGCCTCTGTGACCCACGTTTAAGTACGAACAAGCCCAGGAAGCCCTCTCTTACTTTTGGCTTTTGGACAGGTAACTGGGGGCCTGGGCCTGCCTGCGGGGCCCGGGCCATGGCCCTGCTCCATCTTGGCCCGGCCGCGGTGCGGCTTGGCTGAGACCTGAGGTGTTTCTGCTTCACTGGAGACCTGGCGCAACCCCCCGCAGTGCGGCTGCCGAAATGAAACTTTACACCAAGATGAGCTCTGGCCGCTGTTTGGAAGAGATCATGTGACCACCAGCGAGAGAGAAGTTTGGCTGTAAGGCCCGGGTAGGAGTAACCCCTTCAGCATAAGTTCTCCAGAACAAATGAAACCTGCAGTCATCAATCCTCTCCCAGGTCAGAGGAAAGGAAAAGGCAAAAGCACGTGAAAGAGACACCATGATAGAGACACCAGAGTCAGTGAAGAAGAGCTGAAGCCCAGAGAGAAGAGAAAGAGGAGATGCTTCAAACCTAGAAGCTGACATTCTTCTGTAAAGCTATGGTGATGAACTATGGTACATCAGAATATCCCTTATGATTTCATGATAAGCATGGGGAGGTGGAGCATTCAAACTACAGCTATGAGCAAAGGTATCTGTGCTGAAATAAGCAAATGTTGAAGTAGCTGTGATCCAGTGAGAAGTTTAAACAGAAAAAGAGATGTGTGATAAAGACCCTTGCTCCCAGGGAAGAAGAAGACCTCTGCTGCTAGAGATGAAGATGATCCCAGAGAGAGATGAAGAGAACCTTTGCTCTTGAACAGCTCATCCTTAAAATAGTACCCTGTTAGCTAAGATTGAACCCTTGAAAACGGTTGTGGGGAAAGCTGAAAGTCGAGGGAAGGGACTTTCACGTGCCAGCAGAAAACCACCCTGGGCAGCTGTTGCAGTGACATTGAAGCCATGAGAAGATTGTTTCTGGGGGAGAAGCCCCACAGCATGGCAAAAAAAAGACTCCTCTCCCTAACTGAACAGATGAAAGACTATTATAGAGGTGGTAAACTGACCGAAAAATCCCAAGTTGTGTCTTTTTACGTTGTCAATGGGAGGAAGAAGGGGAGGAGGAGAAGTGCTCTGAAGATTTATTCCGACCCTTATTATTCCTTTCTACTTTTAGTTCTGTTAATAAACTTCTTTATATTCTTTAAAGTTATAGAACCTGCTTTGCATTTCTCCTAATTCTTATCTCACAAAAGGTAAAAGATGCAAACAAAACCACTACACTTACCAACAATAATTTCAATTTTTTGCTAAGAAATGTATGACATGCACAAGCTGCACGTTGAACAGTCTAAGAAATGCAACAATAAAAGTTTATGTTCACAAAATGTACTAATTAGGCTACTGCACTTTATATATAAAGGTCCCACCACTTTATTAGTGTAGGTTTACATTACTACAGAAGAAACTCTTATGTTTTTTTAAACACAGAAATTCCAGACACACTCACCAGCATTTACTTTGGCAATGCCAGTCAGCAGCTCAGAAATCCAGTTGATCAAGAACTGAGGCCGGAGTTCTGAAGAGTCAGAACATTCCTTCAACTCTATAAACATTTTCTCTATTAGGATCTGTGTGAAACTTCGTGAAAGGAGGCCTGACAGCAAAGGCTGCCAAAAGCAGTAAAATGTCGGGGGAATTTTGAATTGCCATACCTCTTTATGCGCTGCAATAAGAAGAAAAAACAAAACAGAAGCCAGAAATTGGTGCTTTGTATTTTTTTTATGAAATAGAGGTGTGACACTTGCTCCAAACTAAAGAAGTTTATTCTAAGATGATTGATTCCAGGATATTTCCTGAGGTCCTCACTGAACCTGAAACTATTATTTTTCTTATACTAGGCAAGTAAAGTAAGTAGCAATTTGATAATTAGCACAAGGAAATTATGAACACAGGAAGATCTACCTGTTTTGTTAATCTCTTTCCAGATTCAGCTTATTTCACACATAATTAAGAACTATTCTGTCTAAAAATATACTGCAAAGAGACAGTTCATTGAGCAAAGATACATAAAATAAAAAAGCTTTTAAATTTTTCTGTTATATAGTCACGGAAATTTGAGAATCTTTCTTGGAGAGTTCTTTGGCTGTGATATGGGGAATTTATTTATTTTCATTTCCTCTAGGTGCCTAATTCTCTTGCAAACAATAAATGCAACTCCACACATATGGGCTGCAGCTTGAAACTACGATGCACCTGGTGAATGAGGCTCAAAAAACCCCATCCATTTTGATTTGCTTCAAATCTTCAGTGTAGAAAAGAAACTAGTGGGAGCTCCTGAAACCAGCAACTACTGCAGAAAAGGGTAGAGATGCAAGCTTTGAAAGATGTGTTGGCTAGATATTCAGTGCTGAAGAGCGATCCTTCCATCCTAAGAGATTTATGCAAAAGCAGTAGCTAAGCATGGCCATAAGGGGTTCAGGAAAACAGGGCAGATTATGTTTAAGGATCCAGATACACAAAAAACATGCAGAAAATTACAGATTTCAGAATAATGAGAAAAAAATAACAGACTTGGTCATAACACTAGCTATGCATTTTCTGCTTGGGTGGTGCATAAAACACTAACCTTCATACTTGATATTTAACATCTTCAGACAATCCATCTTTGGGATGAGAAAGCCATCGCTGAGAAGAGCTTCAGCCACTGTCTCCCTAGAGCAGAGAGACTCATTACTGCCACTTATTCCTTTACCTATCAAAACACCACTTGCACCAGTTCTGAAACAAGTTTGACAGCCAAATACCTGGAACTGTGAGAAGGGAATGTAGAATTTTTTGTTCGAACAGAAGATCTGGTAATGCTGTTCTTGTATGGCATATATATTTATATTCAAAACAACAGGAGTTACAGCTCTTATCTGTAACATGATACTCTCTCTCCTCTAGAGTTACACTATTAGATTTCTCAAAGTGGGTCAAGATCTCCATGCAAATTTATATGGTAATAAGAAAGTCTCAACACACTAGGTCCTAGAGGCTCTGTAGTAATAGAAAGATAGAAAACACAGAAAATGCCAAGTATTGCCCTGCGATTTTAAAGAATTCTAAAGGTTACTGTGAAATCAAAATCTCTACAGGGTTGTTGGGAGTTTTTGAAGACACTGAAGATGTTGCATGCCTTAGGGCCAGCACCGCTAAGTCTGGGACAACACCTTGGAGACCATCTGGGACAAGGAACGTTGCTCATTAGCACAGATCAACAACTCAGTCCTCAAAGATGTTGACGAAATAGATTAATTGCTTTCTCCATGATCAGTTATAGGACATTATGAAAAGGCAATTTAATAGGTCTATAGCCCAGTTCAGCACTGTACCTTTCACCTCTGTTCTTTATCAGAGATATACCTGTTTTCCTGCATCAGGTCTTTGATCTGAGCCAAAATCCAGTCCACTTCTGAAGAGGAATCAGACCACAATTCTCGAGACTTTGAAACAGACTGCATAGTCTGCATAACCTGAGTGAAGGAAAAATTCAAGCATTAACAGAAAATATATTCCCATGGCAAACACAAAAACATTATTGCTATGACAAGCAGATGCACATGCCACATGTACTTTATCAACAGCACTTGAAAAAATTCACATAAGTTCCCCTTCCTTGGGATCTCAGGTAAGTACAGATCTCCGTTATAAACAAAGTGTCCACATTAGGAACTGCCACAGCTCAAATTGCTTGTTCTCTGTAGTGAAGTTTTCCTTGGGCAAGCCATGTATGACAACACTAGCAGCTAGACCTGTGCAAGCAACTAAAGCAACAAGGAAGAGAAGACAAATTGCCCAAGAAAGGAAAATTAACTAAAGTGCTGATCATCAGAGTGCACTTACCCGAAACTGCTCATTCTTGTAAGATATCAGAACATCTCTGACTTTTTCTAGAAATAAACATAAATATATCATTTAAGCAGAAGATCAACTATGTAAGGGAATTTTGTATCTCAGGAAGCTGCTTAGTTTTGCTAAATTTACACTCAAGGAAGCCATCAGTCAAATGAGGCCAGCAACTCTGTTCAGACAACAGAGTGAAGACTCCCAAAACTCCCAGACTTTTCCAGCAACATAAATTTTCTCAAGTGGGGTTGAACAACGATTTCCATATTTTATCACTAACAGCAGCCAAAGACAGGTAAGTTGGATAAATCCAGACAGCTCAAAAACAAATCCCTAAATAGAGTGGTGAAGGAAGAAGTTGTTCCCATATGCAGTTCATGTTCTGATGCATATTTGTATTCCTTACACTCGCATTTTGCATCAATTGCCACAGAGCTACAGCTATTCGCAAACCAAATTTCTACAAATTTGGAGAAATACTACCAAACCCAGCAACCACCAAGTCAACCCCAGCAATCCACCAAGGCCCAAAGAGGAACCCCAAAACCTGAGCTGAAGGTATATCTTTATGCTGGAAGATGACATGTTTAAACTGCTTTCTCTAGTATATCTAATCCTTGTATCTGCTATTGTTCTAGGAACATCTACCATGGAATTCCTTGTGTTTCTGACAGGCCTCATGCTGCGGGGTTTGAATCTCCCATCCATCACTGTCCAACACTGCGTTTGCTTCCACCTCTTCTTGCTCTTCTTCCTCATCCTCACTTTCCTCACACAAGTTATTGCCCAGCTGACGGCTCCAGTACATCTTTCGTAGCCAGTCCAGCACAACATCACAACCTAATGGAGAACAGAAAACATTATCTTCTCAGTGAGAATTTCTTTGTTATGGCAAAAAATAATATAGGTGGCATATTGCTAACTTGGATTATGAAAATAAATACTACTAACCAGCTATGAACCCTGAAAACACAAAAAACTCCATTAATGGAAAGGTGAACAAGTTAAAAAACCCCGAACAAACAAACA
>VYZQ01040348.1:9965-21069 GCA_013400655.1 Mystacornis crossleyi
AAGGAGGAACTGGCTTAAAATAGAAAATGGGGAGGTCAGGAGAGAGCTTTAGGGCTAGGAAAATTGCCAAACTTTATCAGTAGAAGTAGCTGGTTTCCTTTACCCCTGTGGCAGCCAAGGTAGGTTGTCTCCAGCCAGAGAGGCAAAGAACAACAGATCCTTGTGTCTGGTGTTCCTGATTGAGGTAATGTCCCCACATCCACAGCAGATTCCCTCCTAAAAGTGCCCCACGTGGCCTGAGGTTAGAGAGGGAGGAGAATAATTGTGCCAGAGTTTCCAACATCAATTATTCTGTGACTCAGCATGCACAGGGCCAAGCAACCATCCCTGCCAACTTCTGAGGGGTCGCTTTTCACCTAGAGACTGCTAAGGGCTAATTAAAATTGTGCCTTCCAAGACTTGGGTTTAATGAACTGTTTAGTGAGAGGGAGGGATAAATAAATTAAAAAATCCTAACAACTTCAATAAGAGGACAATTGAATCATTTTTCCAATAGTTTTAAGATGCATGCAAGTAGCAGTAGCAAGAGTTAGGATCCCATTTTTCTGGGCTCAGGTGTGGAGCTGCCTTTGAGCATTTCTCCTGGCTGTTCCTGCCTTGAGTGGAGGAACAGAGTTCTGGGATGAGGTTGGGCATTGTCCCATTATTCTACCCTCTCTGACAGCAATTCTAGTAAAGATACATTCAAAATGCTGGCAGCAGCACTGGGAGCCCAAGTGCTCTCATTTCTGTCCTGTTTTCACCGTTACCTATGCACAGCGTAGATGGTCCAACACCAGGTCTGGTTTACTGAGTCTGTTTTACTGAGGTTTTTGCCTTGCCTTCCCTTGCATTCTTTCCAGCAGTAAGAATGAAAGAAAATAGTTTGAGTGGCCCAAAAGCATCTTTGTTCTGCACCTATTCTCCTTATTGTCAAAAATGACTGTGTCCTCGGACTTCTCTGAAATCAGAAGAAAGTAAAATGACACTTTTGGGGGTTGTTGGTTTTGATTGAGATGCCCAGTTTTTCCCTTGGCAGGCAAAGTTCCCTGTGACGGCTCTCCTTTCCCGCGCTTTTGTCCTTTCCCTGTGCAATAACTAAAAACACCCAGGTGTGAATTCACCTTCTGCTTCCATCCTTCAACATGTTAATGTCTTGCTGAGCCTGGGGCAAACTTGCATTGCATCTGGTTTTACATGGAAACTAGAGCAGTTTCAAGGAGCAATGCAGTATTCCCTGTGTTCAGGTTTGCCTGGGACACCCTGTCCTCCTCCCCGACTGCAGTGAGAGTCTGGCTTTTATCAGCAAAGACTTCACTCTGTGAAGTGTAGAGGGTCATCTGCTTAGGCAATATAAAATGATCAAGGACAAGGTCAAACTCTTTTATGGGAGAGGCTCTGGCCTCATGCCTTCTGGAAAGAGGGAAGTGTGGAGCCGAAGCACACAGAAAAGAAAGCAGCATGGGAACCATGGGCATGGTGCCACCCTCTTTGTATTAAGTCTGGGCTATTTTTCCCCCTGAGAATTTCCTTTGCACTGTATATTCCATTCTGTTTATGTGCTATGATTGCTTGGAAGGATGTGAGTTAAACTTTAATGAGTTTCTGTCCAAGAGGAAGGAATTGTGAAAATAAATGCAATTCTGCCTCCTTTCTCTCTTCCACACGCTCTGGCTCTGTCCACCCGCCTCGAGTCAGAGCAATCACATAATCATATGGTGCTGAATAAACAAAAGGGCCTAATGTTCTGAATGTGGTGTAAACAGAGCAGTAATGGCAAATGACACAGTTTTTAATTTCTTTGATAAACAAATGTGCTCAGGGAGTTGGTTTAGCCCGCCAAAGGGACACAGTGACACTCTTGTTCCTTTTCTGCAGTGGTGCTAGTGCGGATGCTGAAAGACCAAAGCAATGGGATTGGAAAGGTTTAGCTGGCTGTGCAGCTCATGTGCCATCCAGATTTTTGTGTTACCATTGCTCTCTGGCTTCCTTGGGACTGTGTTTGCCATGGGCTTCTTTCCAGCTGTGCAAAGTCTCTCTCAGCTGCCTTTAATTTCCAGGACATTTCTTTAATGTTCATTGCCAGAAGGATAAAGAGAGCCTGGAAAGCAGCAGCAGCTGTCATGTGAGAGCTGTAGTAGATCAGATAGAAGAATATTTATTTCATAATTCTCTTTGCAACTTTTTTGCAATTTCATGGTCCTGGATAGGGTAGCGGGAAAGCTTATGTGTACCTGTCAGTCACAGCATTTGCTGAAGGGCAATCAGGAGCAACAGAGAGGGTGAAAAAGAAGGTAAAGCAACCAAATCAGCTGGGTTTCAGTGGGGTTTTTCATGCCTTCCATACTCCCTTGTTCCTGCCGTTATTCCAGACAGCATGGTCAATGGCTGGCCAAGGAATGCATGAGGCTTGACCGAATTCCCACTCAGGGGCTGCCCATCTCTTTAGGCAAGTTTTTGCAGCTCTGGAGATGGTGCCCATGCTCTCACCTGCTGCTTTTACCCTGTTGCAGAGAACCTATTACTAATTAATTACTCTTTATTTACTTTACTTCTGGCATCCAATCCTGTAATATGCAAACCCTTGTTTGGGAAAGCTGACCCTGGAGATTATGGAAACTCCTGGGATTTTGCATCCTAGGGAAGCTGAAGTGCACTTGGTGTTGTAGGTTTTTATGTTGCCACCTCAAGGTTCCTGTAAACTCACAGTGTGAAATGGGGGCTTAGAGGTAGAAACCTGCTAATTACCATAGTTAGATTAAGTGTGGAGGGGCCTTAGATCTGAGACTTGACTTCTTAGTTTTGCCTTTAACTTTTCACCTTGAAAAGTTACTAATGAAGCAGCTTTCCTTCTCCTGCTCTGTTGGCTTGGGAGCATTTCAAATTCTTCAGGAGGAAACGGAGCCTGGGAGGCTAAATCTAAATTTTTATTTTTTTTTGTCACAAGCAAGGGGCCTGCGTAATGGCTAAATCTGTGTGTTGAATGAACAATAAAGAAATAGAGAATTTGTTTAACTACATAAAGATATGAACCCCGTAGCGCCCTTCTGTAAAATGGCTCTGAATTGCTCAGGTGGCTCCATGCATTGCACAGCTGTGGGGAACACATACATTATGCTGTCAGGATGAGCGATACCCTGTTTTGGTAGGAACAACAGGAGCCATTCCTTACTTCAAGAGCTCCTTTCAGGCTGGCAAGGTGGTAGCCTGCACTCTCAATAGCATATTTAAATACCCTCCTTGTGCTCTCAGAAGTGGCTGGACACTTGAAGAGCTTCTTCCTGGTGAAGTGGTGTTCTAAGTGTCCATGGGGTGAGCACCTCACCTCTTGCCTGCAAATTGCTGCTGGAGGTGGAGGCAAAATGGGTGGTTAGAAGGGTTATTGCTGTGTTTGCAACCTCACCTCAAATCCTGATTTAAAGGCAATATTTGCAGAAGTGATTTATGAACCTATGTGGGACAGAGTCGCTGCAGGGACCAAAGTTATTTTACAGATTTTGGCATGTTTTATCCTCTGGCTATAAAAGAAAACGTACTTGAGGATCTCGCTAGTAATTACAGAAGGGGAAACTACTTTTGGGCACTTAGGTTAGCAGATGCTTTGTGAAAAGTGCTGTGTTGCAGGAATTGAGTTTTTGGCCCATTGAACTGAGGATCCAGAAACCAGTGGTGTCCAAAGTCAGCAGTGGCTTTGAAGGCTCTCCTGCCCGGCAGACCTGCAAGCAGGACAGAACTGTCTGTGCAAGTATGGGGGTGCTGCTCCAAGCTGTGTAACAGAGGAGCTATTTCACAGGCAGTGATGGTGTGGTGTGCTCAAAAGTGAGAACACCCCTTGTCTTCAGCCGCAGCCAGTCAGCCCCTTGTGTGCAAGAACACCAAAGTAATAAATCAGGAATTAGATCCTACCAGTAGTCCGGAGATGTAGTTGCTGAAATCCCCCAGCAGCTTTTCCTGGCTCAGGTATCTGTAGTGTGGATGCCGAATTGCTTTAAACTCATCTTTGCATGTTCACCCTTGCCTGGAACAACAATCCTTTTGGGTTATGTGGTCCTGAATTAGAGTAAGAGGCATGTGGTGGGTCTCAGTGTCTTTCCTCTGCCCTCGCTGCTGCTCTGCACTGCCTTGTGTCTCCCCAATATTTTTCTGTTTATTGTTACCTATAGAACTTTGAAAAATATTTTGTATTATGTTTTTTTGAGTCTGTTCAGTCATGTGCAAAATTCAGTTGTTTCTGACTCGTCTTCCACCTTTCATTGCCTAGTACTGAAATATTCTCCTGAATTAATTCTCTTTAGCTAGATTTGCTGTCTCTAATGCCTCAAAATGTGAGTTTAGATGTTATTTTTTCTCTTTATAAATACATTTAGAATTCTTGATATGAGTTATGATTCCTTCGCCTTTAAGCCACAGTCAGTTTATGTTTTCAGAGCCTTTTTGTTGGTAATTGTGAAGTTTACAAGTGTGGCATTTTCCAGAATGAAAACTGAGATTCTCACATTTGCCTTCAGGAATTGCAGATTTAAAAGAAATATTAAATGTTGAGACTCCCAGTAAAATCATAAGGCTTGGCCACTCTGGGAATACCCTCCGATTTTTAATTTGACAGGTTAAATGCCAACAGTTTTCTCAGTGGTGCATTTCATCCAACAGGAATTAATTTAAAGAGGCTTCTGGTGATTTTTTTTTTTCCCCCCCAAAATTGAGCACTGAGACTTGCAAAATATGGGAAATACTTCTCACATGGGAAAAGTGTGTCCAGTCAGCAACAGAGAGAGAAACAAATCCAAGCTAGGAAGCAACCCGTGAATTCACTCAGGGTTGGTCTGCACAGTCTGAATACTGAGAAGTTGTTCCTTGCAATAATTTTTACTTCTGGGGGCGATTGTTTTTCCATCTTAGTCACTGACAGAATCCCTTTGGGCATCACTGGAGCACAGATGTCAACCTTGTCTGCCGCCTCTGCATTTCTTATGTAAGAGTGTTCAAGCTCTGCAGTCAGGAGCTGCTTTCCCTGAACAGAGATCAGAATCAGACCCATTGTCGGAGGCTTTGTAAAATCAGTTTGTGTTTTCTCCCCTACATAACTAGTTTCAACCACAAGATGTCAGTGGGGAGGACATAAATACAGAGGCTCTGTTGATGGCTGCCCCTCTGCTTGTTTATTTTCAGTTGCCTGGTACTAGGTCGTTTATCAGCATCTGCTGCCTTCAGTGCATGTGACATCACGTTTCTCACGCTGTCATGTGCTATCAGAGGTGGCAATGGCTGTGCTAAGAGCAGGTCAGCAGCCCTGGTCTGTTTGAACTGAACATGCAGCGTGTGATCAAACTGCTGTGGTTTAAGTAAGGAGCTCTTCATCACCTCTGGGAGATTTGTGTGTTTTGGGATCTGGATTACAGATATATAGATCCAGGACTTCTGTCCCATCCACCAAGCAGCCTCTGTGCTGCAGAGAGTGGCCCACAGTGGCACTGATCTCATGTCTGGGCCTTTGGACCTCTGTAATGGGAGCTTCGTTTTGGCTAAGCCATATTTTGGTTAATTCTTGGCTTGAGAAGCTTTTATGAAACTCCTTTTCTTCATCCTTAGAGCAGCCCTCTCTCTTCTATGAAAGATGGTATAGAGAAAATAAATCTCATTCTGTTATGTTCTTGACCATTAACCCCACCGCCTGAAGTGCTGAACCATGCTGTGCACCAGCCTCTTGGGGCATTCCTAGGGCATGGAAGCATAAAACTGTCCCTCAGGCTTCTTTTTTCTTTTTCTTAATTTCTATGAGAAATCTCTTCCCAGGTGGGCAGAGATGGGGGTATTTTCTAGGTTTTGGATGCAGTGAAAGAAGAGCTCATTTACTGCAGTGAGACACCCAGGAAGAGTTAAATGAGATGCTAATGAGCACACTGTGAACTGTGCTACAAATATGTCTCTGTGTGTGTATCAGAACTGGGGAGGTCAGAGACAGTGCTCTCCAGGTTTTTGTGGATATGGAAACGTGGAAAATAATGTAATAGAAGTATTTCTCTTGCATCACTTTAATCTTGTTGAAATTCAGAGTGACCAGGAATCTAAACTGTATGGTAGAGCTGGGATCTGGAAATTTGAAAGAGAAATCTCCCCAGTTCTCCAAAGAAACTCTGAATCAAATGGCCAATTTTATCCTATCTCTAGTATTTACAGAAGAGAAAAAGTGTCAGTGATAATTACTTCTTTTTATCATCAGAGTAGGAGACAGATTGCATAAGAGAAAAAAAAACAAACTGATAGCTCATGGATGATAGGATGAAATTGCTCTAAAAATTGTCGTAAGTTGAGGTAGGATTTTGGTGTTTTTCGTGTGTCTGCTTCATGGTGTGACGTATATTGAGCTGAAGAGCAGAGTAAGAAATTAGAAAACTGGTACTGAAATGTGGAGGAGATGAGGGCACAAAGAAAATTTCTCTTAAGCATAATGTATAGCATGTGTGCTTCATCTAAGGTTTCTTGAATGTGCAGCCTGAACAAGACAGACATCTGAATTTGGGCTGAATATGGCAAAGAATGTGTGCAAACCTGAGAAACCTGTGCAGGCCAACCCATGTTAGAGCTGCACACCTGGCACACAGGCTTGGGTATCAGCAGAAGTGCCCAGAATAATTACAAAGAGGGGGAAAATGACCTGTAGCAAGCCAAATTTTTCTTTCTAATGGGACACATTTAACACTTATAGCAAGCTATTACAATCAGAATCAGGTTGTATTATCATCTGCTGCTTCAAACTGCATGCAAATCTCCTCAAAGCCTACCTCTTCCCAGTGAAATGGAAAGAGAGCTCTTCCCCCCATTTTGCTAAATGCTGCCATCTCAGTGTCTCACTCCATGACATTTAACATCTTTGCCAAATTTAATTTGTGCAAAATCAGCTGCTTAGTTGCGCTGAGGGCAGTCCTGCTGATTTTAGCAGTTTGTGGACACCGCGGTGATTGACACTGAAAGAGGCATCCCCAGGGCTCCTGGGTGAGACTTGCCAGTCCTGCATTGCTCCGCTGCTCCGGGCTCATGGAGCAGCCCTTGCTGTGTGGCCAGAAAGGTTAAATTTGCTGTTGGCAGATAAGCATATTTAACTGGTCAACGGAGGAGGCTGCAGCTGTATTTTTACAGCCTGGAACGCTATAGGGTTTTGGTATTTGGTTGGGAAGGGTGAATGATTGGCTGGGTATAATTGTTTTTGTCATATTTGCTGCTGCTGAGAAATGCGAAGAGCAGATGGGAGTTGGAGGGGGCGGAACCTGTGGCTGACCTGTAGTTTTGTACTCGGTTTGCAATACTGGCTTTTCTGTGGATAATGCAGTCACCTGCTCATCCAAACTTGACCAAAAAGCTGGCAGTCAAAACACTCCCTCCTGTGTTGTCCTCTACCAGCCATGCCCAGCCTGGCTGTTGACCACGTCTGTTATTCATGGTTGGATAAATCAGGGCGTGGACACTCTGTAAGAAGAGGACAGAGATGAAGTGCAAATCATTTTCAGTACTTCATATTTGCATCTGTATGTGGACCACTGAGGCGCACAGGTTTTGGCTGCACAATTAGGAGAATGTATTCTATCTCCTAATTACCATTGTTGCTATCTAATCTGATTCTCCCAAACAGTTGTTCTGTAATTGCATTTTTTCCTTGAATAAGCTTAGAAAATGGTAAAAGTTAGGGATTTTTTATCTCTTGGTATTTAAGTATGTCCTTGCAGTATCATTGGAAATAATCTCGAGATTTGGAAAAAAACTTTTAGATTAATTAAAGATATATGTCTGGGATTTAAAAACATCTGGTCCTGCAAACAGACACATGAAAACTGTTTCAAGTGCGTAAAATTTTGTACCAATTTACAGATGTTTTGAGGCTTAATCTTGGTGATTGGGGAAGCACAGCTTGTGGCCAAGTATTTAAACTAAGAACGAAACCTGCAACATTTGTTTTACAAAGGCCATCAAACAAGTTTTGCCTGTGAAAAGCCCCTTGACACATTCTATGCCTCAAAGATCAGACCAGCATGTAAGACCAAAGTTCTGGTCAGTCTCTGTATTCACTATGCCTCAAATATACCTTGAATACTTTGTCCTGAAGGTCATGGGTATAGTGATTCATGAAATTGTCTCAGTGAGATGTAGGACAGAGACCTGGGAGAACAGTGTCTTGGTTTCCATCATGGTGTATGACTGTTTTCTTAAAAAAAAGGGAAAAAAAAGTTTATTTTTACTTGTAAGGAAGTCTTTGATTTTTATAAGATATACAGAGAGACTGTTTCAGTTGTTTACCTGGGAATCACAAGATCTATGGGCATAAAAAGCATTTATCTGATGGATGTGGTCTGATACATTCAGGTAATATCCTGTTTGATTCCAAGGGTATTCAAGGGAATCCAAGTCTAATGGATCCTCCTGATAAGATTAGGGTGTCATATATGCCTCTGTGAAAGAGGGAAATGTCATGTGGTATCCAGGAATCAGGACTAACTCTTCATTCAGAGAAATCTCTCATCTGGCCATTTGTTGTGAACGTGTAAGAGAGAGGTGGAGATTGAGAGAGATTTTCTGATTTAGATTTTAGATGGGTTATATTAGCCAGTATCTTAGCCTGCAGCAGATGTACAAGGAAAGTCCTTTTTTTTATCCCTAGTGATGGCTGAGCTTCAAACTTTGTTTTGCCAAATGCAGAAAAGCTTCTAGATGCTTGGGTACACCTTGAAGTGTTATCTGAGTCTGTTTGGTTTGCTTATCAACATAATTTTGCAGTGGCTTAGTTACAAGTTATAAATAAATATTTCTACTATGGCAAAATACTGGCTATTGAAAAGGTCTTGAGTCTAGCAGAAAGATGCATAACAGGAATTAATGGCTGAAAGATGGAGCCAGATGAATCTACAGCAGAAGACTGATGAATGTTTTAAGGAGTAATTTTAGATAATCATTGAGATTAAGGAGGTAAAGAATAGAGGAGAGTTAACATTTCTCGATACCTTCAGGTCATGCTATGATTGAACGCCTTTCTGGAAGATATTTTTCAGGAAATTATGTACTGCTGAGCTTGGTAAAAGAAAACTGGGCAAAAGATAATGGTCTGTGCTAGAAGAGAGCTGCCACTGGTTATCAAATGGTGTCTCGTGGCTTCAGATGTTATGAATTGAAGCAATTGAGGACTGGGTATGTGGTGGTGGGAAATGCATTTTCTTTAATGTTTCTAGGACTTCTATAGGGACTGAAAGTACAGAGATAACACTGAAGAGTGAGTAATTTTTATCACATTAAAAAACCCCAACAATCTGATGAGCCTGGACTAAGCGTTTATGCTGACATCTCACTTCAGATATAAATTATATCGTAATTTAAGTACTGCTCTGAAATTGGAGGACATTTTTTGAGATCAACTATTTAATAAAGACTTAACTTTGCAATTTAAAAAAATATTTTAAAGATTTATTGCTTTACTTGGAATTCCTCTAATAGGAAAATCTTGTATAGGCAGAAGGTGTCACAAAGGGAAATCCTACATGGTAAAAAAAAAAAAAAACTCATCTGCCACAATGTGTAGTATGTGTCCTTGGGGATGTTTCAATGGAAATCTCCAGTGAAACTAGAAACAAGAAAGTATTGGAGGTTTGACTGCTACTTGAATTTTACACTTGCACAGAAAAAATGTTTTTTTCCCCTCCCATCACTATTTAGGAAAGGGCTTTTATTTCACCATTGCAGTGGAGGAGAGCTGCAAATATTCTTTCCTGGTGCCAAGGACCCCACTGGTGACACCACCAGAGTGGAGGTGAACCTTTTTGTAGGCTGGTGGAGAGTCTCTTTCCACTTCTGCTCCAAGGATTCCACTTCCAAACTGTTTCACATGCAATTTTAAAGTGGAGCACTGAAGTGTCTCTCTTCTGGGACCCATCACATTGAACTCCTGTATTTTATTCACTGAGATGTTTCCTTGAGGAGATTCCCAGTCAAACTATCAAATCTCTGCAGAGCTACTGGCTTTGCTTGCTATAGCAATCCCTTCTGCCAATTCTTAGGGCGCGTGTGGATCTGAACACTGTCAGGAAGGACAGTGATTCATATTAGTGCAAAATGCTTCTGACAGAGCAGCAGGTGTTGCTCAGCGTAATCTTCCCCATGGAAGACAAAGAGAGCTTGGTGCCTGAAGAAAGTGAGGAAAGATTTGCTGGTGGAGTCCTATCCCAGACATCTCTGCAAATACAGCTCTTACAGCATTGCAGGGCAGATGTTAATTGAGGTGAATATATGAATATAGGCTGGGGAAGAGTGACTAGGACTAAAGGCAGAGATGGAGAGGACTAGTTTCCATCTAGATTTGTCCAGTTTTCATCTTCTTTTCTCATGCTGTGACATGTGGTTGCTGTATAAGAAGGAATGATGAGCTTAGGTGGACCTTTGATCTGATCTGCCATGGATTAACCTGCTGCATCAACATAATCATTTCTGTTGATGAATTGGTGGCATAGTAGCAGTGAAACTCCTCATTCTTTAGGAGCAAATAATCGGTTTTCTGTTCTCAGTGTGTGTGGTGTTGCACTGGCTGTCACANTTGTATAATATATAATGATAATATATGAATTATATACTATATGATATATTCAATTATTTATTATAATATATGATTATAATAAATAATTATTTATACACAGAGCAGTGTAACAGCCTCTGAGTGAGGTGTTTACACCATGGGATCCTCGTGCTGTACAAATAACTGCAGCACTGCAAGCATTGCCTGCTTGACTGTAACTACACTGTTTATATAAATTCGACAATGTAACTACAGCTGTGGAAGACGATTTACATACAGCTGGTGAAGTAAGTGCACCCTTAGAAAGATATAACTACACAGATAATAGTATCAGGTAACTATACCCACAGGAAAGCATAAACATGCAAATAATAGCCACAATGTAAGCGTAATATAAAAGTCAGAGAGTCTCAATATTGATATAATAGCAGTTGGGTGACTTTACTCAGAGGAGAGGAAAATAACTGTGAATAGCAGCTGCAGCCCAACTGCAACGATGGGAGAGGGGAGCTCAGAGAGTTACAGCTGCGATATCTAACGCCCAGTAACAGGAGGTCATCTGCATGTGGCCAGAGC
>VYZQ01040369.1:0-16160 GCA_013400655.1 Mystacornis crossleyi
ATAGCTATGAATTTGAAAAGCTCTCTTATTTTGGTAACTTTTTTCCATAGGATGAAAACCACTATAGTAATCTCAATGATTTACAGCAATTTTGGTCATGTGTATTGTAGTGTTACCTTCAGCATGGGTGTTTAAAACTAAAATGTGGTTATATAACTGAAGAAATACTTAACATTGAAATATCAGTTTTCTGAAGCATCATCTGGGAGCTTCGGCTCCTGAGAATCCGGAAATAGAGGCACTTCGCTTGGAAGTGGCAGAGATGAAAGAAAAATATGAAGCTGTGCTGGAAGAAAATAAAAAACTGAAAACCAAGGTAAAAGTCTACTTGGTGTTACTCTATAGTTTCATATTATACAACAAGAAAAATATTTTAATACTTAGAATAGAGATAACTTTCTTCCATTAGAGTAACTGATAAATGTTGTTGCATTGTTAAACCTCATGACTGAGAAATGCTTATAGAACTCATTGTAGTAAAGATTATTCTTTTTTATGGAACACTTCTTATAGAATATAACAAAATATTGCTGAACTAGGGGTTTTATTTATGTAGGGAAAGTCTATTATCAAGTATAATACGTTGTCCTTCAGTCTTGTGTGGATGTGTTTAAGTTGTCTGATATTATGTAGCTCATGCTTTCAGGACAGTTTTGAAAAACAAGTAAGGTAATGTATCCATTATAAAGGCTTTCAAAAGGCAATTGAAGGAGGAATCGTATATATTACTTTGTGTCACAGACTTACACCTGTCAGGATCTTATACAGGCTCTTAGATACGTGTGGAACAGTAATTTGTGCTTTTTACCTAAAATGACCCTGGTACTTATCTGCAACCACAGTGAATCTGAAGTGCTAGCTAGGGCGGGGCCATTCTTTAATGAGTCTGCAGGCTGACAGAGCTCTGAGGTGTGAACAGCTTTGTAACAACACTGCAGAAGGAAACTCGTGAGATGCTTAATATGCTAGTATCCTGTGCGCCACTACAGGTTTCCCCAGCATTTGTTGAAAGAGGATGGTGACCGTTACATGTTACCCTGAGGCCGTTACCCCTGAGTTTTTTACTGGGAGACAACCACCTCGCTTTAGTTCTTTGAGAAAGTATTCTTGGTCATTACCCCTTTGTATTTCTTGTCTAGAGTGCCGTCTTTCTGTCCTAGTAATTCTCCTTCTTCCCTGTTACCCATTGTGAGTCCTCAGCTACATTTGTTATTTCTTACTAGGAAATATGGCAAAGAACAGAATTTTAGGTGGAGTAGCAATAGACCAGCCACTTGTTTTAGCAGACTTAAAAATGCAACTGATAGTAAGTAGACAGATGACAGCAGAGTAATTTCGGTCTTTGTTTAAAGAAGTCTTTTCAAGAAGTCAAAGCTTGGTGCAGGAAAGTAAGCCTTTTTGTAATCATGGGTTCATTTGTGATTCCATGTTCTTTATTCTTTAAGTGATAACTCCTTCTTTACATATTTTCCAGTATTAGTAAGTTTTGTTTTTTGCTTTTCTTTCCTCTACAATGTAATGCCCATCATTCTGACATACTATAGAAGTTCACACAGCATGCAGGGAGAACACCACCATTTAGCTTTCTTGTAGCAGTCCTCTAACGTAAGATACGTGCCTTTATCTGAGCATTTATTAGTAACTACTGTTGCATTCATCTGAAGATCTGTCTTTTTCCTTACCTTTATTACTCAGAATGTCAACTATTCGTGTGTGTGTGTATGTGTTGGGAGGAGGACAGGAAGTCAACAGTTGCCTAACTGTTGGCCCTTGCTGGAAAAGAAAACTGGGTTGTGTACTACTCATCTGTTACAGTAAAATCTACAACAATGAAAAAAAACTATTTTAGTGGTTCTTGTTAGCAGCAGAGTGATTGCTGCAATTTACTGTTGCTGGTAGGAAGGAACACATGGATATTTTAGTTTTTATGTGTTTATTGTTTTTAATTTTTAGTTATGCTTTTAAAATTTAATTTATTTGTATGTACTTTGTTTATTTTTAACCCACTCTGCAGTTTGCAGAGGGGAGGAATCTTACTTGAGTAAACTGAACCAGCCTATTTCCAAGAGATGGCCCTAATTCTTGAACTGTTTTTGAAGTTTGAACTTATCTTCAGTGCCACTGAGGTCAAGTGAACACCCTCATAGCTGTCTTTGGTAGTAACTTTACAAGTAAATTCATATTTAAATGCATAGTTGCCCAGGCTATACTCTCCAGAAAGCATAATGGAAGCTAGAATGATTACAAGAAATGTTAGGTTGGATACTATTGCAATGAAAATGACTGTTTCATTTAATCATATTTCAGTGAAAGCTTATAGGACACTAGTCATTATCAACTGCTATTTAAGACGAAAAGCAGTTAATGACTGCTAGAACAAGAAACAGCAAAAAGGGCAAGACATGCTGCAAAGTGCATTTAAAAATCCACCTTATGGCTGCATGGTTACACAGTGTGAGAAATGGATGTTTTGGGAGAAGGGTTACTTTACTGCCTGACTTGAAAATGGACTTGCATAAAGATGAGTGAGTTAAAATGCACAAAGTAAATGGAACAAGTCCAGACCATACATTTTCCCACACTTCTTAATATAAAGTGTTACATGAAATACTGCGACTAACTAAATTCCTTTCTTTAAATCCACAGCTGGCTCAATATGAACCACCTCAAGATGAGAAGCATGGTGAATAACAGTAGTTTTTCCTTTCATGCCTTGACTTAATAAAGGGCTTCCTGAGAAATATGGTCTTTTTTGTGTGTGTGAACTCTTCATTGTCTACTTTACTTCATCATCTTAAAGAAAGAATGCATTACCATGAGGATGCAGATACTGTGCCAACTGCTGAGTTAAGCATACTCAGCAGTGTTCTTGCTTTCTGTGTTAAAGAAAAGATGACAGTTAATCATAACTTTTAGATAACTGTGCTTGCCAACTTCATGTGATTTTCACCTCATGGTCAATGGTCCTGTTGAACTGCTGATCTGTTTCTTTGTTTTCTTTTAAATGAAAGGGGTGACATGACACTGATGGACCAACTGTAAATTAAAGCAGGACCTTCAAATTACTTTCTCTGTTTGTACGCAGCACTGAGGTGAGACTTCTGCTGAAGCTGATAGGGTAACACTCTACTCAGAGGGGCATAAAATGAGCAAGTATACTTAAGTGATGGATTTAGCACAATGTTGAAATGAAGTACCTACTAAACTTACACTTTAATTTACATGAGGTATACCTCCTCCCATGCAATTCAAGCCTGTGCTCCTATCTCAGAAACTGGGCTTTGGATAATTGAGCCAGGTATTGCCTGTGCAGTTCTGAACATAGTACAAAATTCTTCCTTGTCATTAAAATCCTGTGTAATTAGAGTGGCACATATAAGACAGTGTGGAAAGTTCTGCTTTCTGATTCATCTAACAGAGAAAATAAAATCCAAGCGGGGTGGGATGTGGATGTGACTTGTGATCATTAATTTCGCCTATGTTCTCTCTCCTGTTTCCCTGAATTGATTTCATGACTCTTCTGAAATGCAAAGTAGACCTTTATTAAAAAAAAAAAGAGTGATAATATTTTAAAGAGCTGCATTTGTTTCCTACCCTAAAACTAGGTACTTTAAAGGTAGCTGATGACAGGAAATATAAAAGAAGGGGAAGTGAAATGCAGTTGTCTTATGTATTAGATTTATTGACTGTTAGTCTGCAAAACCCATCCTAAAAATAAGCTAAACTATCTTGAAAATGTGGTTGGATGGGTCAGAACGTTTTTTAGTCATTGTGATCAATGAATGTAATAATTGCTTACCTTACTGTTGTATCTATTGACCTAAACAGACCAGAAGAGAGGCAAATGAGGGGAAAATACTGTTCTAAGTCTGTAAAACGTTCATGAGGACAAAAACACCCTGAACCAACAAACCAACGCCAAACATAAAAAAAGGAAAAAAAATATCCCAGTCTCTGGAACAAAGGACAGAAGAAAGGTCACTTGAATGTCAGATAAAACATCCCTAGCATTAAGTTGCACCATATGGAAGCAGGGAGAGGTTAATGCTGTGGGAAAGGTAGTGTACAGCTGAACATGTTTCAGAGTAATGTGATTGGNCGGGCGCTAGCGGCTGTCGGGCGGCGGGCTTGGGCGGACATGGCGCTGCAGTTCGGCGGGGCGGGCGGGCCAGGCACAGCTGACGAACCGGCGTTGGTGGGGGGGAGCTTCGGGGCTGCGGACTCGTTCCCCAAGGACTTCGGCTACGGGGAGGAGGAGGAGGAGGCGGAGCTGGAGGGAGGCCCAGGGCCCGGTGGGCCCGGGGGCGGCGCGGGCGGGCCTGGCGGCGGCGCGGGCGGGGCGGACTCCAAGCCGCGGATTCTGCTCATGGGGCTGCGGCGCAGCGGGAAGTCTTCCATCCAGAAGGTGAGGGGCAGCCGGCGGCTCCCCGCCTCTGCCTGCCGCGCTGCCTCTCTGGCGCTGAGCTGGTACTCCCTGCTGTGCTGCTGTTCGGGCAATTTTTACTTTTTATTGTGGGCCCATGTGGCGAAGTTGGAGCGACGGGAGCCTCCTGCTTAAAGACGTTTACTTTCCAGAATGGACTCTGATCATCTGCCCTAGAGAGGAAGGTTGTGTAGCATAGGTTGTAGCCTTTGTATTTCTTCACTTCTAAGCTTCAAAAGTAAAAAGTGAAGATGCTGGTGTGAAATTTATCATGAGGCGTTTTCTTCCGTGGTACGAGTGTGTGGTGCTTAGCTAGTGCTTCCACTTGGAAGAAGACTTGAGCTGTTGTTTTGCCCTTTGATGCTTTGAAAGAGACTTCTGCTTTTGTGTGAGCAGAAAGACACACTCTGGTTTTCTTTAGTTTGCTAGACGGAGTAAACGAGAGTCACTTATCAAGGAGGAAGTACAACAGTTTCGGTGCCTTAGATATGTTGGTAGCTTTGTGAAGTCACTAGTGTCTCTTAATAAAAATAACACAAAACTGACTATTTTCATTTGCCACGTAGCTCAGTAAAATTGTAGTGCTCAGAACAATCCTTGTTCCTCAGTGCGAATTTTATGTTTGCAGTCCCTCTTGTGGACTTTTTAGGTGATATTTTTATGGAAAGATGTTACTAGTGAAATGTGTGAGTCTCAGCTCTAGACTTAAGGGCATAAAATTTGCTTCAGATGCAAGTGTGAAAACCTACAGAGATTTCTATAAAGGTTTTGTGCAGAGAAGCCTTTTTGGACTTTGCAGTATAGCAGGTATGAATCTGCTTATTTTAGCAATCTTATGCAGACTGCTTGGTAATCCATAGACTGAAGTAAACCAATGAGTTCTAAGCTGATTTCAGACTCTGTTGTGAGAAATCTTTTCCGTTGTGCTATGCTGAAATACAGTGGCAGAGTGGACTATTGTTGCTTTTTAGCCTTATCAGTTATTCCCCATTATTTAAGTCAAATGCTCCCACTGTATGTGCAAATGTAGTGCTTTCACTGAAAGCCTTTTTCTAAGTCTTTTAGTCATGTGAATGGTATTCGTTGTAGACTCTTATTAGAGATCTTACTGTATTATCCACTCCTGAAAAAAGTGAACCCTAAAAGCTATAGGAAGACAGGAACTCCAAATTGCAGATAGATTTTTAAGATGTTACAAGTCTCTATATAGATGTAGCTCTTGGACTTTTTTTATGGCCAGGATTGGTAGTCTTCAGTTCTTTGAGTGCCTATTCAAGTAGTTGTATAAGAAAGGAATAGTGTCACGTTGAATATGCAATAAGAGGACATAGAATTTATCTTCTGCCAATCAGTTACCAATCTTGCTTAGAAATTAGCAGCTGTGATTCTAATACCTAGGGGCTCATTGTGATGCTGGCTGAGCAAACTAATATCAAGAAATTTCTTACTAACAGTGTCCCTGCTCTTAAATCCCTCTAGTTCAAAAATGGCCATAACTAGACACAACTCTTCTGTCTGGGCACTGGCTGTTGATACCCTTGCCAGAAAATGGGGATATATGCAAGATAAACATTGTATTGGGGAAAGTATTGGCTTCATGATTATCTAGAAATTTCTGTGAAGAACATGAATTAATAAAACATTTCATGCTTCTACTGAGAGCAGTGTTGACAGGAGACCTCTTGCAAAAGAAAAAACTACGATCCTAGGGAAAGGCTCTTTTTTTCCTTAGGACAACTTGGTTTTCCATACTGGTGTAACCTGTGAACATTCAGTAGCAAATTGCAGGTAGATTTTGGGAATGCAGTGATTGCTTCAGTTCATAAACAAATTTTTGTGCAGACTTGCATAACTGGACTTACTGTGCTGTACTGATGTAATAGGAAACTGGAAAGAGTTCCAGTGGAGAGTATCAGTCTGATGAAATGTGCTACTTTGGGGAAAAAGGAGGTGGCAGCGTTGCTTCCCAGAGAGTTATCAGCTTTAAACTGAATTTACTAATTGTGGCCTGCTCTTGTGGGAGATGCTGAGTTCCAACAGAAATGTTGATTTCAGAATGCTTTAAAACTATGCTGCAAACCTGGAAGAATGCAGTACAGCTGCTGTATATCTAGAACTGTTCTTACCTCTCCATACAAATGTCCTGCTGTTTAAAACCTCATTTAGACCCTGGCCTCCTAAGATGTTTGCCCCAAGGAAATAAATTCTTTCCCTTGGCCTTAAAAATGTAGGCTGAAGTATTACTTTGAGCTTCACTAAACAATCCATTAACTGTACTGGGTGTGGACTTGTTTGTCTTGGAAGATTTTGAGTTTGTTGCACCAGATCTCTAATGGATGACTTCTGCAGCTCTATGAAACATTTGAAGAAACCAAAATTATCAAGGTTGCAGTCCCTATTGTGAAGTTTTTAGGTTTACCAAGTTTTGTATATGAAACTTCTTTATTTTTGCAGTCCTAGTGTTTGACTGCATTATTTAGAGTACATTGTTTGGAGTGACTTTCACATCGTCCAGTTGAGTTGCATTAGCACAGTGTTCACTGTTGACACAGACTGCTTTGCTGTGGAGTTACATGCTAGTTCTGTACAAGGACGGGCTAAAATCCCAATGGGGCTTTCTGAGTTCTAGCAATGAGTATGTTTGTCATCCTTCAGCTAAACTGTTTACCAGCTAGCGTGAAATCTTTCATCCTTTCTTTAGTGAATTTTCACAGGAAGTTCTACCTGCATATCAGGAAGTAGGTATTTACTGTGTGGGTGACTGAGCCCTGGAACAGGCTGCCCCGAGAGGGTGTGGAGTCTCCCTCACTGGAGCTACTCAAGAACCGTCTAGATGCAATCCTGTGTCATGTACTCTGGGATGACCCTGCTTGAGCAGGGAGGTTGGATCAGCTAACCGTTCTATGCTCCTTTCCAACCTTACCCATTATGTGATTCTCTACTCAAAAGGAGTTGTTAATAGATGGCAAACTACCTAGCTATTTGGATCTCTGAAACTGAGATGTTACTTTTGTACACTTCTACTGTGGTTTAGGAACCATCTGATTACATTGTGTTGTAACACCTGACACCAGACTAAAAGCAAAGTTTCCTGTAGGAATTTCTAAGACTGGAAAGGAAAGGTTCTTAAAAGGTTGCAGTTATTTAATTAACTGGCTTTATACAAGATCTGAATGTAACAGAATTTGAAAACACTGTGCTAACCTTGCAGGAAAAGAAAGAGTAACTTGGATGTCTGTGTCTTCAGCCAGTAGTGTTATTTGGACTTGTGAAAATGTTTAACTGTATTCAGTTGCTTGGTTCTTTTAGGGGGTAGGTAATTTCCTTATCTGATGCAGGAAGCTGTCTATTTACCAAAAGGAAGCTGTACATTGCAGAATGGATAAACCTATTTGTAGAATTCAAGTCACAAATCTTGCACTAATTTCTTCTAATAAGGTAAAATCTAGACTATTATTTGTGGGTTTTTTTTTAACAGGTGGTGTTTCACAAAATGTCTCCCAATGAGACTCTGTTCTTGGAAAGTACCAACAAAATCTACAAGGATGATATTTCCAACAGTTCATTTGTGAACTTCCAAATATGGGATTTTCCTGGACAGATGGACTTTTTTGATCCAACATTTGATTATGAGATGATCTTCAGAGGAACAGGTGCTCTAATATATGTTATTGATGCCCAGGTAAATACAAATCACAAGGAAGCTTTATTTTTGCTTTTTATGCAAAAGGAATGATCGAGAGGCCAGTAATTTATATTTTTAGATAAGCTCGTAGGACTTCTGCTGTGTATGAAGAGATGTATTGGCAATCTGACTTGTGGTGTGTGGTTTTATTTTGGTGAAGTGGCTGGAACATGTGCTACTGGTGGAGAGAGTGGAAAAGGGCTCGTACTCTGGACTTAGACGTTCTGCAATAATAGTGAGAACCTGCTCGGCTAGATGGTCTGAATTATCCCTTTTTTCTGCTGTGAAGTTCAATTAAAAACAACACATTTCTGACCTCAGTTTGTAGTATTGGTACTACTGGATATCTGGTAGCTTCTAATAAACCTAGGAATTGCAGGATGGGAGGTTACCTGGTTATTTGGACCATGTTGGAGATCGCTGCTGCCTTGTGCTGGAGTTGAAGTGTAACCCACCTTTTGCTCTGAAGTCTAGTTTTGTGTAGCCTAGCCTTGTATAGCTAATGAACATTAATTGATATAACAGAATCTAAGCTGCTAGGATTTAAGACACATCAAGGTGTTCTCTTCTCCTATACTTCTATTTAGTTACAGAAGTGAAGTGAAGTTCTTGCACTGAAATATTCTGTCGTTGTGCAGAATGGAATAGTTACCAGGCAGAAACTTTGTCATTCATTCCTGCCAAAACTGATTTACAGGATGACTACATGGAAGCTTTAACAAGACTCCACATTACAGTTTCAAAAGCCTACAAGGTCAACCCAGAAATGAACTTTGAAGTTTTTATTCATAAAGTTGATGGTTTATCAGATGACCATAAAATAGAAACTCAGAGGGATATTCATCAGAGGGCTAATGATGATCTTACGGATGCTGGGCTTGAAAAACTTCACCTTAGGTGAGTTAAAGACTGGCATATGTGATTCTACTGTTGCTGATATGCATACAGATTAAAGGCTTTTAGATGTAATACTGGAACAACTGGAGCAAGATCTGGGTGGTTTCTTAATGTTGAACCAACTTGTGGTAATAAAATAGCACCTCTGAATTTATGGACAAGCCTCAGCTGTTAGGCAGGCTACTGTATCAGATTTCAATCAACAGATTTATTCATACTCTGTGATAATTCAAAGTCTTTCTTATTCAGCATAACAGGCCAAATTTGTCCATGTAGGCTGGAGGGGCAGGGAAAAGAAAGGGTAAGCTCTCTGCCTTCTTGTCCTGACTTTCACTGACTTTTCAGTGTGATTGGTTCTAAAAGCTTAGTCTGTTACTTGAGATTCGGCTTCCTTTTAAGGTATCTTCTACAGACACCTTTAAAACAAGCTATCTTTTCTCTGGTTTTATTGTTCTTTTGATTCTTGTTGAGCTGGTGTCTCTCAGTGTTAGTGTGAACAAAGTGGAAGGTCAGGAATGGGACTTGAAGAAATCTAATTAAGCATTTTTACACATTTGTGATAAGCATTCTGTGGGCTAAGTGTGTTCTAGCAATGTTCAAATTGTTATCTTTGGTCTCCCATCTCTCAAGGATGGGGAAAATCTGTTTAATGTGTACTCCAGCTGCTCAGAACTTAGATTCTTTGTGCAGTGTCCAGACGTTTGTGATAAAGGCATTCCAGGCAAAATAGCAGGCCTGAATGTTAGAAAACATAACTTTAACATTTCTATTGCAGTTCTGAAATACTATTGAATCTTCTTTTTCTTTTTTTTTCTTTCTTTGCACTCCCTCCTCATCTCAGCTTTTATTTGACCAGTATCTATGACCATTCAATATTTGAAGCCTTCAGTAAAGTGGTACAGAAGCTCATTCCGCAACTGCCAACCCTGGAAAATCTACTTAATATCTTCATATCAGTAAGTGTTTATCTAACAGAACTTTGAGTGAAATACGCAGAATGGTAAAGCAAGTCCTTCTGCTAAAGATTTCTGGCTAGATCTGCCCTTGAGAGATGTGCATGGTGCTCATGTAGGTGTGCTATGCTGACCTGGTTTTCTATATTAAAAGCTCTTTACCAGAGCTGAATTGTACTGGTGTGTGCTTTGTGGGGTTTCTCTAAATATTGACAAAGTGTAGTTTGCCCGGTTAGAACAGCTGATACAGAAGTTTCCTGCTAGCAGGGTATACTGACTACTTTGCTAAGGTACTTAGTAGTCTAATGTAGCTGTACTGGAAAGAGACTTTTTTGATAATATGAACGTGGCCTTGAACTTAGCTGTCAAATTTCATGTGACCTGTAAGACTTTTGCCCTTATTATTTTACTGTATGTGTTTCTTACAGAATTAATGTCATAGAAAGTTGCTGCACTATACTTTTAATCAAATAAAATATCATCCTACAGACCAGACCACCTCATTTAAGTTGTCCATGAGGCTGTTGCAGGCACATGGACAACAAAGAAAAAAACATTTATATCCAAGAGAAACTGTACACTTAGACATGTCACCCCCATGCTACCATATAATGCTTGTTTGCTGTTTGGTAGAGGACTGTTTGTAGTAACCTGGCCAAGTATATAAAGGGTATGTTGACCTTCCTCTCAATGCCATGAGGATGTGGAGTGTAATCCTGATGCCAGAAGGATTGTCTGGATGTCCTCAGGACACTGTCCTGGGTATTCAGACTAGCTAGGAAGAAGAGGTAAGGAATGCTTCTGGTGCATAGATAGAAAAGAAGATTGCCAGTAGTGTATATGTGGTAACTTGAACCATAGAAGGCTTCTGAATTTTGTATGAGCAGATGCACTTTGCCAAAATGCTCAGTTACAAATGGCATTGTGCTTTTCCATACTCATAACTGTCATAATGTGGTACCTTTCATGGATTTTTAAGTTCAGAAGCTGACTTCGTTGCTCTGCATGTTAAATTGCATGGCAAATGCTTCACACAGAAACTGAACTGCCAAGATACTACAAGCATAAAATTTAAGTTTCAGCATACCACTATGAAATATCTCGTCTCTGAGCCCAGTCCCTTAGGTGGATGTGAGTTATGACTCTTCTGGAGTTAACAGAAGCACAGAAAGGGTAAATTGCTGAATATGGATTCTGGAAGCTTAGTAAAATGTAACCTTAACAATGATCAGTTAAATAATAAACTAAAAAGAATTGCGGCAGAGTCCCCAGTTTTATTTTTGTCAGCTATGTGATGTTGATATGTGCTATGGCAACAAGGGTATTGTATTTATAAAGTATAGGCTCTAAATCTTGAATCTCTTAAACCTCTGACTTGCTTATGTTTAAACTATTTTCTGCTACTAAGAATGTGAAAATATATGAATTCTACTTGAGATTTTAAAAATGCAGTTATTTTAAAAATTCATCCAAGTTCTTTCTCTTTCTGAAGAACTCAGGCATTGAAAAAGCTTTTCTCTTCGATGTAGTCAGCAAAATCTACATTGCAACAGACAGTTCCCCTGTGGACATGCAGTCGTATGAGTTGTGCTGTGACATGATTGATGTGGTGATAGATGTTTCCTGTATATATGGGTAAGTGATGAATACTCTTAGGAAAAAGAAGTCTTCAGAAGCTGTAGAATAGGTTGCAGACTGTGCAAGTCGTGCTGGCTTTGTCATGCAGAAAAATACTATCAATTGGTCTTTAGAGCACATTGGTTTTGTAAGTAACTAAAATAAATCCAAATGATTTGGCAGCATTTATACTTGGTTTGTTTCCCTCCACTCATAGCTCTAGACAGCTGTCTGACATCTGTAGAAGTTGTGTTTCATGTAAAATATGAATACTGCTGTGTCTTGTTTGGTGTGGTGGATGCAAGTATATAAATACTACAAATAATTGGGGTCAAGAGCGTGCCATAGCTCATAAGTGTAACTTGTGGTGACATTGTTTTGAGACTTGCTGCAGTCTGAACAGAATAACGTTTGCGAGGTCAGCTTGTCTCCTGCTGACTTTCTATGAGGGATGCATATAGTGTTTATATCTCACAATTTACAGCAGAATTATACTTCACACTGCATTTTTGAATTGGTTCTGAAGAAGTGGTAACTTATCTTAGAACTGTGGTTGTAGCCTGGAAAATACGGTGCTAGCAAGAAAATACCTCAGTATTTAATGATCTGTCTCCTGATGGGTTGATCCACGGTTGTATAACTGTTTGGTTTGGGTTTTTTTTCAGGAGTGCTTAGAAGTAACTTGTGATACATTTTGTGCTTCTATTGTAATTTTACTAACAACTAATAACTTGAAGATAGAAAACAGCATGCTCATCTTTTCTTGTAAATGCAGGCTGGCTTAGCTTAAGACCAAAAAATGTCCTGCTCCTTGTTGCATCCTCTGCCCGAGCCTCACTAAGGAAGCCTTTGTATTAATTTACCAAAAGTAATTTCACTGAGATATCACTCTATTGACATCAAAAAGAATGCACACTGGTAGCTTGCTCGTAACTGCTCATGCACGATAGACAGTATCTAATGAAGGCCTCTACTCTGTTTAGATCTAACTTTCCTGAGAAACTTAAGGTCTGATAATGGTCTTTGTCATTGATAGTATTAAGACCTGCATTGGAGGTTCTCCATTTGCTTAACATTCAGTATGAGTAATATTCTTCTAACAGCATTTAACAGCTGTTTGTCTTGGAAGTTACATATGCATGCCTATTAGATTATGCCTTGGGTTAACTTGTTCTTTTTTAGGTTAAAAGAAGATGGCACTGGAAGTGCTTATGATAAAGAGTCAATGGCAATTATCAAGCTCAATAATACAACAGTCCTGTACTTAAAGGAAGTAACGAAGTTTTTGGCATTAGTTTGCATTCTTAGAGAAGAGAGTTTTGAGCGCAAAGGTAAGGACTTTCCCACCATTGAACAGCTTCTATCTAATATTTTTTATCAGCTGTAAAATATTAATGTGACTTTACAAGTAGTCAGCTTGATTTTTGTGTGATTCAATTTGTGTAATTTCTTATGGGAGGAATTTTTTTATTTCTTGGAGATAGACGTAATGAGGTCTTATTTTTAAATTTGTGAATCACCACTTTATCACTATCCTCCTGCCAAAATGACTTGTGTAGCTAATGTGAGCTCTGTCACTACCATCTGTTCTAGTGGAATCAGTAGTATGGAGTAATGATCCCCTTACCTACTGTTTGATCATGAATATACACCTTGCATTCCAAATGAGTACCTTGTTTTCAAAAAAACAGAGACAGTCCAAATAAATACTAGCATCAGTAAAACTTTTGTTAAGTCTTCTGAGTCCAAATTCATACTAAATAAGTAGCAGAAGCGGTTAAATTTTATATTGATTTTGAAACTCTGTTTACATAAATATGCCAATCTGAACAGAGTTTTTCCTCTCCTTGACAGGTTTGATAGACTACAATTTTCATTGCTTCCGCAAAGCCATTCATGAAGTTTTTGAAGTAGGTGTTGCCTCCCACAGGATCTGCAACCATCAATCAAGCACTTCAAATATGAAAGCAGTGACTCACAATGGCACACCTAGGAGTGCAGTCTAGAGGAAAGCTAAAGACCTTGGATAGACTTGTCAGCTCTTCACTCCAAAGTTTTGTGGAACAAGAGAAGAGTAGTCTGAAAGCCTGAAGTATGTTTTCAGAGGAGGAGAGTGGTCCTAACTGTGGCACAGAAGATTGTAACTCATGTTGGGCAACTGAAACCACTGTGAAAATACTTTGAGGCCAGTGGAGTTAGAAGCACCAGTTTGAAATCAGCTATATTGCAAATGCAGTAGGTTTTCAGTTTGGAGTCCTCTTTTAACAGTCTGTGACTGATTGCCTGGTCAAAACTTACAAACAATTGAGTTGAGTTTTGTGTGAAACACTGAACAGTCACTTGCTTAACTTTTAAAATTTTTTTTTAAAATTAATCTGTAGAATATCCTCTTTTGCTTAAGTTTACCTCCTGTCATGCAAAAAAAAAAATTGGTGTTATTAAGGCTTGTGAAACTCAGGCTTTTTGCTTGCTGAGGCTGGTCTCACAAATCATTCCATTAAGTAGTTCTTGTTCTCACTGGTGTGCTCATAGTTCTCATGAATTCTGTGCTTGTTAAGTGGATGCAAGATAGAGCTCTAGTGATAATGTGTTTGTTTAGAGAACTGACCTGGAACTTCATTTTAAGAGATCATGATACTTTGCTTTCAGACCATGCTTCTTGGTATGTCCCCTTTGACGGAAGGGAAGGATTAAAATCAGAAATAAACTACTTGCTCTCTTTTGCAAAAATAAGGATGTCATAAATCTGTGTGATTAATCCTATTCATGAAACAACTGCATGGCTAATGAAACTGAAATATCTGCCATCTGTTGGAATAAAGCAACCACTTTCAGCTATTCCCAAGCAAAGAAGTGACAGTTACTGACTTTTGATGGTGGATCTTTCTCCACTCTCTGACTGATAATCAAGACAATTCCTAGCAAAATGTCTGAGGGTGTTATCTGTGCATGGCAATTAAGTTCACTGTGCCATAATTTACTAATAGTACTGGACTTTGAAAGTACATTGATTCTGTACTATGGCAAACACCTTCTTGTTTGTCGCTGTGCAATCTGACTAGATTAGTGGTTTTTCTGATTTTGTGAATTCTTCTGACTTTCATACTGTGGGTAGTATATCTGAATTCTTTAATTTATTGGTATGAGTACTGCAGATGTCATAGTGTGCACCAGCCTTGCTGTGCAGTAAGCCCAGCCACTGGCCCATAAAGACCTTCCCTCCTTTTACCTGTCTCTATGTGTGTATAGGTGTTGCAAAGCCATTGGACCAACTATACAAGTCCCACTATGAAAGTTTCTGCAAGAACAACTAATTGAAATGATCCCTGCAACTGGTGTATTTATGTGGTCAGAAATAACCATGGGATTGCTTCTGTGCTTGTAGAATGAACTTCCATTGAACTATGTAAAAATGAATATACATGCAGTAACATTGGGGTATATGCACATACTATGTAAATTTTTTTTTTACAGCAGGAAACTGGAATTCACATGCTCTAGGTCTGTTCTCTTAAATCTAGGCTGAGCCCCTTTTTGCTAATGGAACTGCAGTGCTTTTTTTAAGGCAGTGCTGCAGGCTCATAAGATTGGGTTTTGTAGTTTGCAACCACTATCACAGTTCAGATTCTGAAGGCAAGAGGAGAAGTAATTGGGAAAATAACAGGAAGAAAGAATCCCCATTTGTGCAGTGGGTTTTCCATGTTCTAAGTACATGTGTATGTTTTCCTTCTTTTCACCCACTACAGGATTTTGTGCTAATAAAATGAAAAAAAAAAAAAAGTCAAACTGTAACACTATTCTTTCTGCTTGTGTTTATAGAGAAAAGTCTATAAAGGCCTGTGTGGTTAAGCAAACTTTTAATAGCCATGTTATCTTTATGGTATACTTTAAAAAGTTAAATACCATATTCCCATTTAGTCAGCCTTAGCTTTCATCCTAATTAAAACCTGACTCAAAATTGAATACTCAGTTTTCAGGCAATTACTCTAGACAGTAAAGGCATATAAATGATAAGTGACTTTTTCATTAATAGTGAGCGTTAGACTATGTTCTGAAATTCTGCCTTCTGGTGTGCATGTTGTGGTGACTTTCTGTGTTTTGATTTTGGGGTTTTTTTTTGGTCAGCATTTACCTTTTCTTGAATGGTTGCATCTACTAAAGGTAAATGGTAGCATCTCAAAAAAGAATACTGTTGTTTTCACTATTACCTGCACAATATTAGCTTTAAAACTTAAATTTGTCTCTAGTAAGGAGTACAGTATTTCTTTAGTTTACTGGAACTAAGTGTTCTGAACTAAGTCAGATACTGTTATACAAAAGAGTGTTAATAACTGTTGCTGCTTTAGTGAGACAGCTTTTGGCTTCTGAAATTTTTATGGTGCCAGGAAGGACGAAGGATAGGAATTAGGCTTTATTTTCTCCCTTGTGAAGGAACTTGTCTCTTCTTCCTGTGCTAACCTGCTACAGGGAGAGATCCTATTAGAGAAAAGGGAAGGCAGTATCACAGTATCTCCAATAAAAGAACTGAAATTGTAGAGGAAACCATCAATTTGGGCTTCACCTTTTTTTTTTCACTTTTTTTTTT